>CM021102.1:60540726-60793885 GCA_007115665.2 Sequoiadendron giganteum
GAGAGAGAGAGAGAGGGAGGGGATGGAGATACCTAAGAGAGAGTGAGAGAGAGAGGGAGAGAGATAGAGTGAGTGAGAGAGAGGGAATGGGAGAGAGATAGAGGGAGTGAGTGATAGACCTAAGAGAGGGAGAGGGGGTAGGAGGGAGAGACTTGAGAGAGAGACAAAGAGAGAAAGATAACAACCTAAGAGAGGGAGATGGAGTGAGAGAGACAAAAATACCAAAGAGGGAGATAGAGAGAGGGAGAGTGAGAAAGGGGGTTGGAGTGAGATAGATTTATTTAGGTACCTATGTGGGAGGGAAAGAGACCTGAGAGAGGGGATTGGACTGAGAGAGTAGTCTAGGTCATGTGGGAGGGAGTGAGACTAGAGAGATAGAGAATTCAGAGGGATAAAGAGTTATCCAGTTATGGTAATGAGTTAGAGAAGTTATGAAAGGTAAAACCTTGACTATACATCTATGATCATAAACTATGCACTCTAAGCATTATCAAAGTTGTTGACCAAAGAGGGGAAATTTTGGTTCTGTGCAAAGCAGGCCATTTGGTGAGTCCCAAATTTTGTGCTCGCCAAATGACTCATCACATTTGGCGCACGCCAAATTTGGTGCTCACCAAATGTGATGAGTCATTTGGCGAGCGCCAAATTTGGCGCTTGCCAAATGACCTGCTTTGGATGTGTTAATTGACAAGATTTTCCAAATTTCCTCATATATTCATTGGTACTCCCCATCTCATTTGCATGTCTTTCAATACAATTCTATAAAAAAATCGTGATAGCATTAACCTCTCTCTAAGCTAGCTAAATATATATAAAAAAATCATTTTGATTTAGTTAAGGTTTTCATCCATGGCTTCTATTGTAAATGCCTTTGTTTTTGGTCAAAAACCTACATGTGTTATTTTTAGGATAGATTTTTACCTGTTCATCGAAATGTGAAACAAATTAATGTTTTTGAAACTAGACTCCATTCTACAAATGATAAAAAAAAAAGAATTAATTTTCGATTAGTTTGCAAAAAACTTAGGGGGGAGCACACTCAAATTTCAGCTTTGTAGGATGTGTCTACTTTGAAAATTCATAAAATATTATATATTCATTAAAAAATTTATCCAAAAGAATGAGGATAAAATACATGGTGTTAGCTAATTTCTCACCATTGGGATTTTTGAAATTCTAAAAAAAATTCAATCAAAAAGGGGGGAGCCCTCATGCGCTATGCGATTCTTTTTTATACAAATAGGACTTGTTTCCCCCCCTCTCCCCCCCCCACTTTTTGAGACCCTTAATCTTCATTAATTTCAAAAAACAATAGGATCTTAGAAACTAGACTCGGAGCAATTCAACTTTTGTTCTTCCCGCATCTTGAAATTTTGAGCATAACTATCTTCATTTTCTCGTACAAATCAAATTTTGCTGATTTCAAAAAAAGTGGCATCCTAAGAGCCAAAATTGTATCACAGATTGGTGCACTTACCCAAATACTAAAAAATAAATTTATATTGTATTAAATCAAAGAGACAAGCTAAAAAATGAAAATATTTTCAAATTTTGGTGTAGTTGAATTTTTTTAAATAACTACAAATATAGAAAAGAGGGAACATTATTAGGGCCCTTTAGGAGCTTTCTTTAGTCAAATCCCTATTTTGGTATTTATACTTTCGTGGACAACCAAATCTAGGAAAAATAATAAAAATATATGTGTTCTTATCTTGTGTGTATCTAAGAATTAAGAGATTAAATAAAATGAAATAATTGCTAATGGTGTCAACTCTGGTCTATGGGGATGACCATCATTGTAAATAGGTTTAACAAGAAATGTGGTTATTTACACCATATAAGTTTGACTAAATATTAGAGAAATAATATTAGAAATAAGCAATATTACTCAAACAAAATGAGAATAATATTACCATAAATAATGAGCCCTTTTTAATGGATTTGAAAGATGTATTGTAAAATAAGAATTTATTTGAGAGCTTAAATTAACTGAGTAAGAGAATATAGTAGTCCTTTGAAACCTTCAATAGATATTTTGACAAAGTCTCCCCAAGGAGCCAAGAGAGAGAGAAAGAGATTTTAAAAGGTGGAACATATTAGATCTTTAATAAAGAATGAAGGTTTTGTTTGAATGGACATGAAAAATGGAGCACTAATTTCTCAATTAAATGTTACAATAGGTTTCATGAAATAGCTAGGTAGAAAACCCAAATTTCAAATTTAAAGAATTTTGAGACACGAGTGCATTAGACAAATTTTTGCATATTGCATTTACATCTTGAGGAAATTCTTTATAATTTTAGATGTATGTGTCTAAAATAAAAGTTAGAAAGATATTATGGTCCAAATTTTGGAAAACCTTGGTGTAAAGGAATAGACCAACACTTAGGATTAATTCCAAATGTAGAACTATTATGAGAATGAACACTAAAATAGATTCAAAACACAATTTAATTATGCAAGTGCACAACATTCTATGTTAAAAAATCATAATAAACCTTCAAAATCTAATGCTCAACTTAGGAAAAATATTATAATACCATTATGACACTTTATTTTTTCTTAAGTAAGCCTACACACATGTGGAACATGTAATATATGTTTATGCATAACAAACACACACACACACACACAAAAACAATATTAGCAACAATGACATACAAAGAAAAATATAGAAAATGACAAATAAATTCCAAACATGACATGAAAAGAGTAATTGTATAAAATCATAATAAACCTTCAAACACTAATGCTCAACCTAGTAAATTTTTAAACCCTCATTATGTATAGCCTCAATAGTAAAATAGAAAGAACAATTGTATATAATGGCATTTAATCATCAAAATGTAAAGAAAAAATATATAAAATGGTAGAAAGTCTTCGAATTCTCACCATGCAAAACCCCAAACTTATTCTTTAGAACAACTAGGACTCCACCATAAAATAATTTATATTTCAAACTAACCTTGCACAAAATTAAAAATAAAACTATAAATAAACACAAGAAAACCTCTCTCACAAAGACTTGAACACTACCAACTCAAACAAAAATTAAACATAAATACTTGTTAGTACATTTATAAAGATCTAAGAAAATGTACCTATTATTGTAGAAACATGTACTCTTTTTTAAAGTTTTTTTTATTTTATATAGTTATTCTTCCTATTTTAAATTTATGTTCTAACTATAACTGTTACCAATTTTTCGCTACAGCTCAAATGATGGAGCTGATTTAAATACTGTTATATTTTAAAGTGAAAATGTAGTTATTTCTTAATATGCTTGAGTGTTGTTTTGCACTTCGTTTTAGTTCATTAAGTGAGAGTTATGCTTTAAAAAGAGGAATCAGAGTTTTTAAAAGTTGTTATTCAATGCTTTACAATCAAATGAAGTGTGAGGTTGAGCATTAAACAATAAAGCATTTAAAATTCTTTCATTTATTTCACAAAATGGTTCATATTTACAACATTTCATTTGATTGAGAGAATTCAGATGATAGTAGAAATTTGCATTGAGATGCATTTTATATTTTCCAAATGAAAAGAAGAAAGAATGAAATCAAATCTCCACACAAATTGTGGATGTGACTCTCACAGTGCATCATACACAACACACTACACTATGGAAGATCCATAAAAGGAAAAACCACATAAGTACAAACATAATCATCATTGCCTGATTGATCGATGACCGACGTAGAACTAGTGCACCATTTTTCTTCTTCGAGCTTCATTGACCTGTAGGATGGAAGGGAGGGATGTCAGAGGCTCCGACTATGAATATACCTATATGAACCATCAACAATAATGTAGTATGCTACAAATCATGCACTGAAAAAATCAAGATAAGTGCAGAGACATGAGCTAAAGGAGAAACATCAACATGATCATGACATATTTTTTTTTATGCTAACATCGTTTGCTTCTTTGTGCAGGTATAGGAAAAGCCATGTAGCTGTTTATATTTGAAGACCAAGCATGTGGGAAAAAATGGGCTCCCACAAGGGTAGATTCTGGCATGTTGCCCTTATATATTACAAGAGGGTCGAGAAAGGAAGATGCAATAATCATGTCTTCTAAGCTTTACAACTAAACAAGCGATCGAACTACCATGCATTTATAACAATCAGATCAACATATGAGAGTGAAAATTGCAAATGAATGCTAATTGCACAACTTGTTTTAGTTAAAATTATGAATCTATCATGTTTTTGAGTTGTTGTCATAAATATTATTTTGTTGTTTTCAAGACTATTCACTTTATAGTGTTTCATATTTTTTGTTTTGAAATAGTGGTGCTCTATCTTTTAACAATGATAGTGAACAGTGAAAAGTTATGAGGTTATGCCTTAATAGGTGAGGAGATGAAATGGAAAGTAAATGGAGTGTGCATAGGAATTCAAAATTACCCATGTGTTTTTTATTCTAGAAGTGTGGTCATTTTAAAATATAAATTCTACAATTTATAGCAGGTACCCATCTTGGGTTTTGATAGAATACAAAATGTGTAAAGTTGTAGGAGTTTCAAGTTTACATGTGTATTATGCATGGAGAGTGCTAGGTATAGAAACTAAGGATATGCAATAAAAAGTAAGGACGTGAAGAGTTTGTTGCTAGAATAAGTAGAATATACCAAATCATGAAGGAGCTTTACAGATGCAAGCTGGAACAACATGAATAAATTATGGTCTTCTTTAAGTTTCATTGTTTCAGGAATACCCACATGATGGTTTGGATTCGAATACAAGTTTAACATGGTTTTCAGAATTCTACATGAACATATTTTTTAACAATACAGATTGGGTTTTGGAAAGAGTGTAGTGTTTTCAAAAAATACAGGAGGGTCATCTAAAGATTTCAATATAAAATGTATTTTCTTCATAGTTGGCAAGTACCCATTTTGGGGTTTTGAGTAAAACACAGAAATACTAAAATATCCACATACAAATTTTTTGCTAAAAACCAGATTTTCTTCCTATATAGAATTACCCACATGGGGTTTCATAAGGAAGTGCAGATTTCCCATCATTTTTCAGTTCACCCATATGGGGGTTTTAAAAATAAAACACAAGCAGTGTAGTTTCCAGAATAGCCATATGGGGTTTTAAAGAAATAGAATGCAGACAGTTCACTTTCCAGGTTACCCACATGGGTTTCTACATTCTAAAATAGAAATGCTTGACAATGCTTGGGTCGAGCCCACTGGGGAGTTGCAATTACTATTTCAAAGAATGAGGAGAGCCTTTCGAGTTTTGTATAGGAGAACATAATCAAAGCAAAGAATGCTTGGAGTTCGAATTTCTTCATGTGGAAAGTCATCAGTCAACTAA
Organism: Sequoiadendron giganteum; assembly: GCA_007115665.2. Taxonomy (NCBI): domain Eukaryota; kingdom Viridiplantae; phylum Streptophyta; class Pinopsida; order Cupressales; family Cupressaceae; genus Sequoiadendron; species Sequoiadendron giganteum. Next base: position 60,546,057 of record CM021102.1, read on the forward strand.
TGTCATGTCGCGGCCTTTTAGGAAGATAATGCACAGATTTTTTATAAAAAAACAAGCTTCAGCTTAAATACTCATGGCGCAACCAGTCAATAATCTTGCATTTTTTCTAAAAGATAATGACCATTTTTTAAAATAAAGCTCGTGGGCTTTAGTTTGGGAGAGAAAAATACAAAAAACAATGAGCAAGGAAGAGCTTACCATTGTGTTTTTTTTCCAAGAACTCATAGGCTACGCCTAGCTCATTGGAGCTCACAAAATCTAAGGGTTGAGCCCTCTCATGGTGCCCAAGGTGGCGTTAGGCAAGTATAATGCAAGAATGCAAAGGAAATAAGAGAAGAATGGAGGAGAAGTCGCGACTTCTGAGGCCATGTTCTTAACAAAGGAACCAAGAATGATGCATAAAGAAGTGACAAGTCACACTTACCATAGAATGGGGGAGAGTCTGAAGTTTCAAAGCTTTCCCAAGCTGCAAGGTCGAGTATGGACATGGCAGTGGCTGCATAGCAATTCTTTCCAAAGCTTCAATTCTCAAAAGATGTGAAATATTAGGGCTATGGTTGTGTTTTGATCTTTAGGGTTTCCTAAGTCCCTAAGTCGACTTTAGGATGGTCGTTTAAGTTAGGTAAATTCATGAATATCAAAATAATATTCCATGATGGTCCACTAATGAAGTCTAAGGCATTTGTTCTATAGTCATACCTTGGGGAAGGTTCATGCCTTAGTTGCATTTTTGATTAATTTTCTAGAAATCAATTAAACGATTTTTTGCCTTAGTGATATTTATCATTATCAAATGGATTTTATGAAGAGTCATTAGGTCTTGAAAATATGCCTTAGGATTAGGGTTAAGACCTAAGATTATTTTATTTTTATTGTTTTTAGAGAAAACAATTAAAACATGCAAGGAGGAATATTGTAATTTTATGATTGTTTTTAGAAAAATCAAGCTTGTAAAGGGAGATATAAGGTATTGGGTGCAAAATATTTTTAAAAATATTTAACTGCAAAAATAGAGTAATTATAAAACTACATCATGTAAAGTAGAAGCAAAGCAATACTTTATAAATTGCTTTGTTTTCTGGCTATTTTTAGCAGTTGAGCATTGACTTTTCTTCTTGGTCGGATTGGAGTTTTTAGTTGGAGAGATAAGGCATTTTCCTTGCTTTAAAAGCAGTTTTTTTCTATTTTTAGAAGCCTAATAGTTGATGCATGCAAAAAGTGTGACTTTCCACTTTTATGCTGACTTGTTGCATGGTTTTTGGGACCTCTTCCTTGAGATTTTTTCAAGAGCTTGGATTAGGGTGTGAGACATATATCTTTGGAGAAAACTTAAGGTTTTCTAGTTCAATCTATTTTTTGCTCTTACACATTTTTGAGCTTGAAATTGTTTTGTACTCAATTGAGATTGTTTTTCGCATACTCCTACAGTGAATAAAAAACAACATTCCTACCTATCGTTTTGTGTCTATTTGGAGTTGCAGTTTGATGTTTATCTTGTGATTTATGTTTAGGGAGTCCTTGTTATGTCCTAGGTTGTAGTTTGATGCAGAAAAGTGCAAGGATATAGGTTGCATGTCATGTTTTAAAACAAACCTTCATGCAAAATACTTATGTAAAATTGCTCTTGAGAGGTTGTGAAATTTGTGTTGGTTTTTCAGCACTATTTGTGAGGAAAATCCAGAATAGTCATTAGATCACCATGTAATATTGAAAATCATTTCAAAAATCATAGGTTTTAAGATTCTATTTTTTTTATCCTTTTCCAAATATTTTTCAAATAGGATCATCATACGAAGAACCAAATCTCTCTGGAGATTCTCTTTCCTCATAGATTACCCATGGTTGGAAAGAGTTTCAATGTTGCAACAAATCGTATGATTTTTGCAAATGTGACCGGGTGCATATCTAATTGCTAATAGTTTTTGGCACGCCCGGTGGGACTCTGAAAATCAGTTTCAGAGAAGAATAATTTATAAAATTTTGTTGTTTGGTGTATGCAACAGGTTTCTCAGCCTTTTGGAGGCTTGTTCAATATACCTGGCGATTCTGACTTCTGACTTTTACATGCAAACCTAGTGCAACCCACGCATGAGAAAGGAACAAACCAGATCAAGTGTTGCACCTTTCTGATACCGACAGTTGTCCCCGCCACAAAGAGTTGGCATAACAACAAGGAGGTTGTTTGAGATGCCAGCGAGGTCAAAATCAACACCTCCTATTTTCAGCTCTCTGGTTTTATCACCAGGGAGTACCAGTTCCAATATCACAGATACCACCAATGGTAGTGCCAAGGCAACATCCGTTTGCACCTTTTAATGAAGGAAATCCATTAGACATTGCTCAACATGACGACATCCCAATTGTAGCCCTTAGAATCCTGTCGTTCTTCACTAGAGAAGATCATAAAACACCGGTGGAGCACATTCATGACATGTTTACCTTATGTTTGGCTCACAAAATCATGCAAGAGAACATCATGTTAAGGCTCCTGGCTGCATCGCTCAAAGGGAAAGAACGAAAATGGTTCAGAGGCCTTGCAGCCAACTCAATTGCAACATGGGATGCACTAGGTAATGGTCTATACCAATTTTTTTGTTAATAAGTCTGATAATCTATCCCTGTTAGAATAGTTGAGCACTATTCAAAGAGTGCCACACAAGCACTTGGTGGATTTAGATTACCGTTTTCAAAGAACTTGAGCCATAATTCCTACAACACAAGGCCTTTACCAACTCACACTTTTTTTTTTTACATAAAAGCTTTGAACAGTAAGATTTCAGTTATGACCCAATCTATGGGTGGGCATACGCTCCTTGATGCTTATGATATCACCATTAGAGCTATGAATTGTCTCATCCAAGTTGGACATATAGCTCCTAGACCTCCTATGTTTCCATTTCTTGAAATATAGCCACCTACCCCTACTGCTTTTCCTCCCTTACCTAATGTTCCTGCTATCCCAGTAATAGGTTATTAGACAACAACACAACAAATTGCTGCTCCAGCCCAAAACAAAAAAATTCAGGAGATTAAAAGTATACTCGAGACCTTCGGGAATGATCTAGTGAGCATTAAGAAGCAAATAGGTCACGAATATAAACCTTATCAAACCACTTATCAACAGAACTAGCCTAATAGGCCTACTTTTCAGAATGATTACCAGGGCTAGAAGAGAAATTTTAACCCAAGACCCTTCCAGCCATACAACCGAAACACAACCAAATTGTCAAAGGAGATTGTACCTCAGAATAATATCGCTCGGGATTGCGATTGGTGTTATCCATGCAACCAACCCCACAACCAATCAACATGTGATAATGGCATGAGAAATCAAGCCTTAATGGTTCAAAATAGCTATGCAGGTTCAAAATGTGTTTCAAATCAGAGCCTGGAACAACAAGAAGTTTTTGAGGTCGCTTTGCCAAACTGGCAGAGTTCTAAGTTCTGTGGTGTGAATGGCCAAGATCAACAAGTTTCTCTAGTCGCAACCAATAAAAGAGCAATGGATCTAGGACAACAAATTGGAAGTTCACAGCAATAACCTATGAAAGATAAGCAACCTGTTCCTACATCCACTACTAATGCTGCAACACAATCAAGGTGCAGTTTCTATAAAAGGGCCAAGAGATACCTATCAAAGAGCAGTCAAAGACACATTTGTAGCCCTTGCAAAAGCAGAATGATGATGCTGTCACAAAAAACCAGCAGAAGGTAAATGATACTTCTTTTAATATAGTTGAACAACTCAGAAAGACTACTGTCAGCATGTCTGTATTAGATGCTTTGCACATCCCAGGTCAGAAAATTTTGTTGCAAGATGCTTTAGCTGAGTTTTATATTTCTAATGATACTAATCAAGGTGATACCAAAGTCATGTTCACTAACAATTTGGAAGGTAAAAATGAGCAGAAAGGTAAGGAGGTAAAGCCTCCCCCATTTTATTTGACTCTGATCATTGGGGATAAATTAGTGCATAACTACATGGTTTATTCTGGTGCGAGTAGCTCTATTATGCCTAAAAAGTTAGCTAATGTGTTAGGTCATGTTTATGAACCCAACCCTCAAAAGGGTGTAGTTCAATTAGATTGGTCTATTGTTAGAACTATTGGTATAGTAAAAAAATTAGCCCTTACCATGCACGCATCCCCTAGTTTTGTGATTCATCAAGATATACATGTAATCGATTTGCCACCACACTTTGTCATTTGCCTATCAAGGGATTTTACAGCCAAGTTGGGGGATTTATTATCATCTGACTAGTCTCACCTATTTTTTAGAACAAGGTATGGTACAAAGGTAACCATAAAGTTCAAGCCTTTAGCCAAAGACCACATTGAACCATATGTTCTGAGCTCTATAAACCCTAACCTCTACGTCACCCATGTACTGGAGGAGAAAACCATGACATCAGACCATAACACCCATGTAGAAAATATAAATCTAGGTGAATGAGAAGCTGAAGATCATGAGCTTGATCCCTTGCAACATACATATGAGGTAGGATTAGGGATTTACATGATTCATGAACCTAATTCTGATACGCCTAATCTGATTAAAAGGGAAGTACAACTTGCAGGGTAGGAAAATGAACTTTGGAAACTCTATTTTGATGGTTCAAGGAGTAGAGTAGGTCCTGGCAGCGGGGCCATGCTGATTTCACCAGAGGGAGAAAAATATTATTTTACGTTCAGATTTGCATTCAGATATGAAGCACTTGTACATGACCTAGAATGAGCCCGAAAAAGAGGTATAAAATGTTTGCATGTTTATGGTGATTCTGAGTTAATCATAAATTAGGTCAGAAATATAAATGCTACAAAAAATGACTTGCATAAGAAATATAAGCATCGTGTATGGGATTTAATAGAGGATCTTGATGCTTTTGATATCTATTCAGTTCCTAGAAATGAAAATAAGCATGCAAATAGGCTCGCTGCTATAGGGGATCAGTTTGATATTCCAAACGAAATTCACAAAGTAGAGGCGCGTCAATATGTAAAGATAGTCATCAGACCTTCTCTTCCTAACAATAATGTGAGTTGGCAGGTTTTTGATAGTGATGAGCAAATTCTAAATTTTTTAATTGTTGAAGCTGAGTTTGCAGATGGAAACCAACAAAAGTGGGAGTAGCAGTATGACAATCAAATTGTACAGTTGAGGACCAACAAGCTACCAAGGGGTTTGGTGACCTCGGAATCTACGTTCAACTTAGATGACTAGATGAGGAGAGACAAGTGCAGCCTAATTGTTAAAGAGGAACACTATGAAGCAATCAAAATCTTCAAAGGTAAGATTCTCAAGCTGGGAAAGGTATGTAATAAAGAGGAACAACAGGAGTTTATTCTGTTATGTCAGAAATTTAGTTATATTTTTTCTTGGGAGTATAAAGATTTTAAGGGGTTTGACCCAGAATTAGTCCAGCCTACTATTGAATTAGAGCCTACTACAAAACCAGTAAGGTAGAAACAAAGGCCTCTCAATCCCAAATTAGAACACCTTATGAAATTCGAGCTGAATAAATTAGTTGAAAGTGGCATCATTTTTCCCATCAAGCATACTTCTTGGGTGTCAAACCTAGTTCCAGTTAGGAAGAAAAGTGGGGAGATCAGATTATGTGTTGATTTCTGAGATTTAAATAGAGCATCACTGAAAGACCACTACCCACTCCCTTCCATGGAGAAAATTTTGCAAGTGGTTTCCGGTTCTGAGGTATTTTCTTTGTTAGATGGTTACTCACGTTATAACCATATTCTGGTTAAACAATAGGATCAATTCAAAACAACATTCATGGCTAAGTGGGGCACAATGTCTTACAAAAGGATACCTTTCGGCTTATCCAACATTGGAGCAAATTTCAAGCGAGCGATGCATATGGATTTTCAAGGCCCCATGAACAAGATCGTTTTTGTATATTTACATAATATTACTATTTTTTCTAGAAATGCTAATGAACATCTTGATCATTTAGAACATATTTTTCAGAGATGCAGGGAGTTCAGAGTGTCTCTCAATTCAAAGAAGTGTATTTTTTCTATACACGAAGGTAAACTTCTTAGACACATTGTTTCAAAGCAGGGTATTTCCATAGATTCTGAAAGGATGTCTGCAATTCTTGAATTACTGTGTCCATCTCACAAGAAAGGCTTGCAAAGCTTTCTTGGAAGAATAAACTTTGTGAGGAGGTTCATACCAAATATCGCAGCTTTGCTGCAACCTCTCACTCTTATGCTGAAAGGGAATATACCTTTCACCTAGACCAAGGAAGGTAAAAGGAGATTTGATCAAATCAAAGAAGCTCTCACAGCTTCCCCTACCCTCATTCTTTATGCATTTGGAGGAGTTGATACTATTTATGTTATGCTTTGCCAGCAAAATGATGAAGGTTTGGAGCAACTTATGGCCTTTTTTAGCCTGGTACTACATGATTATGGGGTAAAGTATTCCTTTGTCGAGAAGCATGTGTTTGATGTTGTAAGAAGTTTTAAAAAAATTAGACATATGTTGTCGAACAACAAGATTCATTTGCTGGTTGTGCATTCAACTGTTAAAGATTTCTTGTTGAACCATGAAATTAATAGTAAGCATGTTGGTTGGATAACCAAGGTCATGGAATTTGACATAGATATTAAAATAACTAAAATCATTAGAGGTAAGGGTTTGTGTGAATAGATTGAAGAAAATATAGCGGGCAACAACTTAGAGGCGACTAAAAAGGTTGGTATAGTGCTAAAAAATGACGATGCACCTACTGTTCCAGTTCCTAGTGCTACTTAGGTGCAACAAATGATACTTTATTTGTAGACTGGCAAGTGCCCCAAAGGTCTAGACAAAGCGAAAAGGAGGTATTACAGATTACAGTCTATCTCTTTTGCAATTATTGATGGCATTTTGTATATGAGATATTTTCAAGGTGTTTTATTAAGATGCATTGAACCTGGCCGAGTTGATAATATTTTAGCATAATTTCATGATGGGCCTTCAGGAGGCCACTTTGCTACAAGAACAACAACCCTAAAAATTATGCGGGATGGTTATTATTGGAAAAATTTGTTCAAAGATGCCATTGCTTGGGTCCAAAAATGTCAAAAGTGTGCTATGTTTTCAAGAAAATAGAAACTTGCAGCTTTACCTTTGCAACCAATTCAAGTGGAGCAGCCCTTTGCTAAGTGGGGCTTAGATTTTATAGGGCCAATCGACCTGCCTTCAAGTGTAGGTCATAAGTGGATACTGGCCGCCATAGATTGTTTTACTAAATGGACTGAGGTGGTTGCTTTAAAAGAAGCAAATGGGACTTTTATGCTTAATTTTTATCAAGACTTGGTGTCAAGATTTGGTACTCCACATTCTATAATTTCTGACAACGGTTTGTCCTTCATTGGTTTAAGAATTTTTGATTGGTTAGTTATAAATAAAATTTATTTGAATACATCTTCTACCTATTATCTGCAGGGAAACGGGCAGGCAAAATCTACAAATAAGAATCTGATCCAGATAATCCAGAAGACTATCGAGGACAATCAATGAATATGGAATGGAAAGCTTAAGTTAGCCCTTTGGGATGGCAGAGTGACACCTAAAAGGGCCATTGGTTGTTCTCCTTATGTACTTTTTATGGTAAAGAGGCTAAGTTACCCCTTTCTATTGAGTTGTCGACTTTAAGTTATGTGAAAGAACTAGAATTACTAAATGAGCAACCTCTTGAAGTGCGGTTTGCACAGCTGGTAGAGCTCGAGGAAATTAGAATGGAAGCTTTAAAACAACCTGAAATACATCAAGCTCAGATGAAGAGCTCTTTTGATAAGAAGGCAAGACCACAGGAATTCATCGTTAGTGATTTGGTTTTCAAATGGAATGAATGTAAGAGTAGACTTGGATGACATTCCAAGTTCGATGCAATTTGGGATGGGCCTTATGTGATCACGGAGTGCAAGGAGCACAATGCTTTACAACTTTCAAAGCTGACTAGAGAGGTGTTGTCTATCCCAATTAATGGGATCCACCTAAATAATTGCCTCTGAGATAAGTTCTATCTTGTAAATAAATAGAGTACTTGTTACAAATAGGTGTGCTACGCACATTTCTTTTCAGTATTTTTCTTTCCCTAAGCATCGTTGTGCATTGTTCTGTTGGCCATCAGGGCCTGTTAGTTTGCTTTCAAATTTGTTTGTTTTGTTTTGTTGCTGTTTTGGAGTTGTTGTTTCAAATTTTTTTGAGTTCATGAAGGGGCAGTTTTTGAATCTGCACCCAATGAAGTTTTCAAAGGCAACTAATCTATGCTTAGCTGGCAAGCATCTAGCGGAAATCACCAAAATGTTACCAATTTTTTTGCTACAACTCAAATGGTGGAGCTGATTTAAGTACTGTTATATTTTAAAGTGAAAATGTAGTTATTTCTCAACATGATTGAGTGTTGTTTTGCACTTCAATTTAGTTTATTAAGTGACAGTTATGCTTTGAAAAGAGGAATCAGAGTTTCAAAAGTTTCTATTCAATGCTTTACAATAAAATGAAGTACAGGTTTGAGCGTTAAAAAATAAAGCATTTCAAATGCTTTCATTTATTTCACAAAGTGGTTCATAATTACAACATTTCATTTGATTGAGATAATTTAGATGATAGTGCAAATTTGCATTGAGACGCATTTTTTCTGTTCCAAATGAAAATTAGAAAGAATGAAATCAAACATCCACACAAGCCATGGATGTGATTGTCACAGTGCATCATACACAACACGCTACACTATGGAAGATGCATAAAATGAAAAACCACATAAGTATAAACATAATCATCATTTCCTGATTGATTGATGACCGACGTAGAAGTGGTGCACCATTTGTCTTCTTCAAGCTTTGTTGACCTGTAGGAAGGAAGAGAGGGGTGTTAGAGGCTCCGACTATGAATATACCTATATGAACCATCAACGATAATGTAGTATGCTAAAAATCATGCACTGAAACAATCAAGAAAATTGTAGAGACATGAGTTGAAGGAGAAACATCAACACGATCATGATATATTGTTTTTTATGCTAACATCGTTTTCTTCTTTGTGCAGGTATAGGAAAATCCATGTAGTTGTTTATCTTTGAAGACCAAGCATGTGGGAAAAAACGGGCTCCCACAAGGGTAGAACCGAGCATGCTGCCCTTATATATTACAAGAGGGTCGAGAAAGGAAGATGCAATCATCATGCTCTTCTGAGCTTTACAACTAAACAAGCGATCGAACTACCATGCATTTATAACAATGAGATCAACATATGGAAGTGAAAATTGCAAATGAATGCTAATTGGACAACTTGTTTTAGTTAAAATTATCAATCTATCATGTTTTTGAGTTGCTGTCATAAATATTGTTTTGTTGTTTTTAATACTGTTCACTTTATAGTGTTGTTTCATAATTTTTGTTTTGAAATAGTGGTGCTCTATCTTTTAACAATGATAGTGAACAGTGCAAATTTATGAGGTTATGCCTTGACAGGTGAGGAGACGAACTGGAAAGTAAATGGAGTGTGCACAGGAATTCACAATTACCCATGTGTTTTTTATTCCAGAACTGTGGTCCTTTTATAAATTCTACAATTTCCAGTAGGTACCCATCTTGGGTTTTGACATAATACAAAATATGAGTAGGTGTAGGATTTTCATGTTTACATGTGCATTATGCATGGAGAGTGCTAGGTATAGAAACTAAGGATATGCAATGATAGGTAAGGACATGAAGAGTTTGTTACCAAAATAAGATGAATATACCAAAGCATGAAGGATCTTTATAGATGCAAGCTAGAACAACATGAATAAAGTCTAGTTTTCTTCAAGTTTCATTGTTTTAGGAATACCCACATGATGGTTTGAATTCAAATACAAGTTTACCATGGTTTTCAGAATTCTACATGAGCATGTTTTTTAACAATACAAATTGGGTTTTGGAAAGAGTGTAGTGTTTTCAAAAAATATAGGAGGCTCATCTAAAGATTTCAATTTAAAATGTATTTTCTTCATAGTTGGCAAGTACCCATTTCAGGGTTTTGAGTAAAACATGGAAATACTAAAATACCCACATACAATTTTTTTGTTAAAGAACAGATTTTCTTCATATACAAAATTACCTACATGGGGTTTAATAAGGAAGTGTAAATTTACCATCATTTTTCAGTTCACCCATATGGGGGTTTTAAACATAAAACACAAGCAGTGTAGTTTCCAGAATACCCATTCGGGGTTTTAAAGAAATAAAATGCAAACAGTTCACTTTCCAGGTTACCCACATGGGTTTCTACATTCTAAAATAGAAATGCCTGATAATGCTTGGGTCGAGCCCACTAGGGAGTTACAGTTACTATTTCAAAGAATGAGGAGAGCCTTTTGAGTTTTGCATAGGAGAACTTAATCAAAGCAAAGAGTTCTTGGAGTTCGAATTTCTTCATGTGGAAAGTCATCAGTCAACTAATGTCATGTCACGGCCTATTAGGAAGATAATGCATAGATTTTTTATAAAAAACAAGCTTAAAATTAAACACTCATGGCGTGGCCAGTCAACATGCCTACATTTTTTCTAAAAGATAACAACCATTTTTTGAAATAAAGCTCATAGGATTTAGTTTGGGAGAGAGAAATACAAAAAACAATGAGCAAGGAAGAGCTTACCATTGTGTTTTATGTCCAAGAACTCATAGGCCACACCCAGCTCAATGGAGCTCATAAAAGCTAATGGTCGAGCCCTCTCATGGTGCCCAAGGTGGCATTAGGCAAGCACAAAGCAAGAATGCAAAGGAAATCAAAGAAGAATGGAGGAGAAGTCACGGCCTGTGAGGCCATGTTCTTAACAAAGGAACCAAGAATGATGCATAAAGAAGTGATAGGTTGCACTTACCACATAATGGAGGAGAGTTTGAAGTTTCAAATCTTTCCCAAGCTGCAAGGTTGAACATGGACATGGTTGTTGCTACAGAGCAATTCTTTCCAAAGCCTCCATTCTCAAAAGATGCGAAATATTAGGGCTATGGTTGTGTTTTGAACTTTAAGGTTTCCTAAGTCCCTAAGTCGAATTTAGGGTGGTTTTTTAAGTTAGGGAAATTCATGAATATCAAAATAATATGCCATGATGGTCAACTAATGAAGTCTAAGGCAATTTTTCTATAGTCATACCTTGGGGAAGGCTTCATGCCTTAGTTGCATTTTTGATTAATTTTCTAGAAATTAATTAAACTATTTTTTGCCTTAGTGATATTTATCATTATCAAATGGATTTTATGAAGAGTCATTAGGTCTTGAAAATATGCCTTAGGATTAGGGTTAATACCTAGGATTATTTTATTTTTATTGTTTTTAGAGAAATTAATTAAAACATGCAAGGAGGAATATTGTAATTTTATGATTTTTTTTATAAAAATCAAGCTTGTAAAGGGAGATATAAGGTATTGTGTGCAAAATATTTTTAAAAATCTCTAATTGAAAAAATGGAGTAATTATAAAAATGCATCATGTAAAGCAATAGCAAAGCAATACTTTATAAATTGCTTTGTTTTTTTGCTATTTTTAGCAATTGAGCACTGACTTTTCTTCCTGGTCGGATTGGAGTTTTCAATTGGAGAGATAAGGTGTTTTCCTTGCTTTAAAAGTAGTCTTTTGCTATTTTTAGAAGCCTGACAGTTGATGCATGCAAAAAGTGTGACTTTCCACTTTTATGTTGACTTGTTGCATGGTTTCTGGGACCTTTTCCTCGAGCTTTTTTCAAGAGCTCGGATTAGGGTTTGAGACATATATGTTTGGAGAAAACTTAGGGTTTTATAGTTCAATCTTTTTTTTGCTCTTACACATTTTTGAGCTTGAAACTATTTTGTACTCAGTTGAGATTGTTTTTGGCATACTCCTATAGTGAATAAAAAACAACATTCCTACCTATCGTTTTGTGTCTATTTGCAGTTACAGTTTGATGTTTATCTTGCGATTTCCATTTAGGGAGTCCTTGTTATGTCCTAGGTTGTAGTTTGATGCAAAAAAGTGCAAGGATATAGGTTGCATGTCATGTTTTAAAACAAACCTTGATGCAAAATGTAAAATTGTTCTTGAGAGGTTGTGAAATTTGTGTTTGTTTTTTAGCACTGTTTGTGAGGAAAATCCAGAATAGTTATTAGGTCACCATCTAATATTGAAAATTATTTCAAGAATCATAGGTTTTAAGATTCTATTTTTTTTTTATCCTTTTCCCAAGAAAGATTTTTAGAATAGGATCATCATACGGAGAACCAACTCTCTCTAGGGATTCTCTTTCCTCATAGATTACCCACATCTGGAAAGAGATTCAATGTTGCAACAGATAGTCTATTTTTTGCAAATATGATGAGGTGCATATCTGATTGCTAACAGTTTTTGGCACGCTCGGTGGGACTCTGAAAATTAGTTTCAAAGAAGTTTAATTTCTAAAAATTTACTGTTTCGTGTATGCAGTAGGTTTCTCGGCCTTTTGGAGGTTTGTTCAATATACCTAGCGACTCCGAGTTCTAATTTTTACATGTAGACCTAGTGTAGCCTACGCATGAGAAAGGTACAAACCAGATCAAGTATTTAACCTTTCTGATACCGATAGTTGTCCCCGCTACGAAGAGTTGGTAGAACAACAAGGAGGTTGTTTGAGACGCCAACGAGGTAAAAATAAACACCTCTTGTTTTCAGCTCTCTAGTTTTATCACCAAGAGTACCAATTCCAATATCACAGATATCGCCAATGGCAATGCCAAGGAAACATCCATTCGCACCTTTTAATGGAGGCAGTCCATTAGGCATTTCTCAACATGATGACATCCTATTTACAGTCCTTAGAAGCCTGTCGTTCTTCACTAGAGAAGATCATACAACACCGATGGAGCACATTCGTCATGTGTCTACCTTATGTTCGGTTCATAAAATCATGCAAGAGAACGTCGCATAAAGGCTCTTGGTTGCATCGCTCAAAGGGAAAGCATTACAATGGTTCAGAGGCTTTTAAACCAACTTGATTGCAACATGGGATGCACTAGGTAATGGTCTATAACAATTTTTTGTTGATAAGTCTGATAATCTATCCCTGCTAGAACAGTTGAGCACTATTTAGAGAGTGCCACACGAGCACTTGGTGGATTTCAATCACCATTTTTAGAGAAATTGGGCCATAATTCATGCAACGATAAGGCCTTTACCAACTCACACTTTTATGTTTTACACAAAAGCTTTGAACAGTAAGATTTCAGTTATGACCCAATCTATGGGTGGGCATATGATGCATGATGCTTATGATATCTCCATTAGAGATGAGAATTGTCTCATCTAAGTTGGAGATATAGCTCCTAGACCTCCTATGTCATTGTTTCTTGAAATATAGCCACCTACCCCTACTGCTTTGCCTCTCTTAGCTAATGTTCTCACTATCCTAGTAGTAGGTTATCAGACAACAACACAATAAATTGTTGCTCCAGCCCAAAACCAAGAAATTCAGGAGATTAAAAGTATACTCAAGACATTCAGGAATGATAAAGTGAGCATTAAGAAGCAAGTAGGTCATGAACATAAACCTTCTCAACCACTTATCAGCAGAACCAGGCTAATAGGCCTACTTTTCAGAATGATTACCAGGGCTAGAAGAGAAATTTTAACCCAAGACCCTTCCAGCCATACAACCCAAATGCGGCCAATTTGTCAAAGGAGCTCATACCTTAGAATAATATCACCCAGGATTGTGATTGGTGTTATCCATGCAACCAACCCCACAACCAATCAACATGTGATAATGGCAAGAGAAATCAAGCCTTAATGGTTCAAAATAGTTATGCAGGTTCACAAAGTGTTTCAAATTAGAGCCTGGAACAACAAGAAGGTTTTGAGGGCATTTTACCAAATTGGTAGAGTTTTGAGTTTTGTGGAGTGAATGGCCAGGATCAAAATTTTTCTCCTATCGCAGCCAAAAAAGATAAAAAAAAGAGCAATGGATCTAGGACAACAAGCTAGAAGTTCACAGCAGCAGCCTACAAAATATGAGCAGTTTGTTTCTACATCCAATACTAATGTTGCAACACAATCCAAGGTGTAGTTTCTACAAAAGGGCCAAGAGATACCTGGCAAAGAGCAGTAAAAGACATATTTGCAGCCCTTGCAGAAGTAGAATGATGATGTTGTCACAAAAAACTAGCAGAAGGTAAATGCTACTTCTTTTAATATTATTGAACACCTCAGAAAGACTATTGTAAGCATGTTTGTATTAGATGCTTTGCACATCCCAGGTCAAAAAAATTTGTTGCAAGATGCTTTAGCTGAGTTGTCTATTTTTGATGATACTAATCAAGGTGCTACCAAAGCCGTGTTCACTAACAGTTTGGAAGGTAAAAGCGAGCATTAAGGTAAGGAGGTAAAGCCTCCCCCATTTTATTTGACTCTGATCATTGGGGATAAATTAGTGCATAACTACATGGTTGATTCTAGCACAAGTAGCTTTGTTATGCCTAAAAAGTTAGCTGATGTGTTAGGTCTTATTTATGAACCCAACCCTCAGAAGGGTGTAGTTCAGTTAGATGGGTCTGTTGTTAGAACTGTCGGTATAGTAAAAAATTTATCCCTTACCTTGCATGCATCCCCTAGTTTTGTGATTCATCAAGATTTACATGTAATCGATTTTCCACCATACTTTTCCATTTGCCTATCAAGGGATTCTATTACCAAGTTGGGGGGTTTCTTGTCATCTGACTGGTCTCACCTATTTTTTAGAACAAGGTATGGTACAAAGGTAACCATAAATTCTGAGCCTTTAGCCAAAGACCACATTGAACCATACATTTTGAGCCCTATAAATTCTAACCTCTACGTCACCCTTGTACTAGAGGAGAAAACCATGACATCAGACCACAACACCCATGTAGAAAATATAAATCTAGATGAATGGGCAGTTGAAGATCACGAGATTGATCCCTTCTAGCATACAGATGAGGTAATATTAGGGGTTTACATGATTCGTGAACCTGATTCTAATATGCCTAATCTAATTAAAAGGGAAGTACAACTTGCAGGGTAGGAAAATGAACTTTGGAAACTCTATTTTGATGGTTTGAGGAGTAGTGTAGGTGTTGGCGGTGGGGCCATTTTGATTTCACCAGAGGGAGAAAAATATTATTCTTCTTTCAGATTTGCATTCAGTTGTATGAATAATACAACTCAATATGAAGCACTTGTACATGACCTAGAATGGGCCCAAAAAAGAGGTATTAAATGTTCGCATGTTAAAGGTGATTCTGAGTTAATCGTAAATCAGGTCAGAAATCTAAATGCTACAAAAAATGACTTGCTTAAGAAATATAAGCATCGTGTATGGGATTTAATAGAGGATCTTGATGCTTTTAATATTTGTTCAGTTCCTAGAAATGAAAATAAGCATGCAGATAGGCTCGCTACTATAGGGGCTCAGTTTGATATTCCAAATGAAATTCTCACAGTAGAGGCGTGCCAATATGTAAAGATAGTCGTCAGAACTTCTGTTCCTGACAATAATGTGAGTTGGTAGGTTTTTGACAGCGATGAGAAAATTGTAAATTTAATTAATTGTTGAAGATGAGTTTGTAGATGGAAACCAACAAAAGTGGCAACAACAGTATGACAATCAGATTGTACAGTTGAGGACCAACAAGTTGCCAAGGGGTTTGGTGACCTTGGAATTTGCGTTCAACTTAGATGACCAGATGAGGAGAGACAAGTCCAGCCTAACTATTAAAGAGGAACACTATGAAGCAGTTGAAATCTTCAAAAGTAAGCTTCTCAAGTGGGGAAAGTTATGTAATAAAGAGGAACAACAGGAGTTTATTCTGTTATGTCAGAAATTTAGTGATATTTTTGCTTGGGAGTATAAGGATTTGAAGGGGTGTGACCTAGAATTAGCCCAGCATGCTATTGAATTAGAGTCTGCTACAAAACCAGTAAGGTAGAAATAGAGGCCTCTCAATCCCAAATTAGAACACATTATGAAAGCCAAACTAAATAAATTAGTTGAAAGTGGCATCATTTTTCCCATCAAGCATACTTCTTGGGTGTCAAACCTAGTTCCAGTTACGAAGAAAAGTGGGGAGATCAGATTATGTGTTGATTTCCAAAATTTAAATAGAGTGTCAGTGAAAGACCACTACCCACTCCCTTCCATGGAGAAAATTTTGTAGCTGGTTTTCGGTTTTAACAGATTTTATTTGTTAGATGGTTAATCGAGTTATAACCAAATTCTGATTAAACAATAGGATCAATTCAAAATAGCATTCATGACTAAGTGGGGCACAATGGCTTACAAAACACTAGATCAACTTTCCAGCGAGCGATGGATATGGCTTTTCATGACCTCATGAACAAGATCGTTCTCATATATTTAGATGATATTACTATTTTTTCCAGAAATGCTAATGAACATCTTGATCATTTAGAATAGATTTTTCAGAGATGCAAGGAGTTCAGAGTGTCTCTCAATCCAAAGAAGTGTATTTTTTCTATACATGAAGGTAAACTCCTTGGACACATTGTTTTAAAGCAGGGAATTTCCATAGATTTTGAAAGGATTTCTGCAATTCTCGAATTACCATTGCCTGCTCACAAGAAAGGCTTGAAAATATTTCTTGGAAGAATATACTTTGTGAGGAGGTTCATACCAAATATCGCAACTTTGCTGCAACCTCTCACTGTTATGCTAAAAAAGAATATACCTTTTGCCTGGACCAAGGAAGGTAAAAGGAGCTTTGATCAAATCAAATAAGCTCTCGTAGCTGCCCCTACCCGCATTAATCCAAAGTACAATAGAGATTTCTTTCTTTACACATTTGGAGGAGTTGATACTATTTATGTTATTCTTTTCCAGCAAAACGATGAAGGTTTGGAGCAACTTGTGGCCTTTTTCAGCCAGGTACTACATGATTATGAGGTAAAGTATTCCTTTGTCAAGAAGAATGTGTTTTTTGTTGTAAGAATTCTAAAAAATACAGACATATGTTTTCAAACAATAAGATTCATTTGTTGGTTGCACATTCAACTGTTAAAGATTTCTTGTTGAACCGTGAAATTAATGATAAGTGTGCTAGTTGGATAACCAAGGTCATGGAATTTGACATAGATATTAAAATAACTAAACTCGTCAAAGGTAAGGTTTTGTGTGGACAAATTGCAGAAAACATAGCGGGAAATAACTTAGAGGAGACTGAAAAGGTTTGTACAGTGCTAAACGATGATGATGCACCCGTTGTTCTAGTTCCCACTGCTACCTAGGTGCAGCAAATGATGCTTTATTTGCAGACTGGTGAGTGCCCCAAAGGTCTAGACAAGGTGAAAAGGAGGTATTATAGATTACAGTCTATCCCTTTTGCAATTATTGATGGAATTCTGTATAGAAGAGATTTTCAAGGTGTTTTATTAAGATGCATTGAACCTGACCGAGTTGATAAGATTTTAGCAAAATTTCATGATGGGACTTTAGTAGGCCACTTTGTTGCAAGGACAACAACCCTAAAAATTATGTGGGATGGTTATTATTGGCCAAATGTTTTCAAAGATGTCATTGCTTAGGTCTGAAAATGTGAAAAGTGTGCTCTATTTTCAAGAAAACAAAGAAAATAGAAACTTGGAGCTTTACCTCTGCATCCAATTCAAGTGGAGCAACCCTTTGCTAAGCGGGGCTTAGATTTTATAGGGCCAATCAACCAGCCTTCAAGTGCAGGTCATAAGTGGATACTGATTGCCACAGATTATTTTACTAAATGGACCGAGGCGGTTGCTTTAAAAGAAGCAAATGAGACTTTTGTGCTTAATTTTTATCAAGACTTAGTGTCAAGATTTGGTACTCCACATTCTATAATTTCTGACAATGGTTTGGCCTTCATTGGTTTAATAATTTCTGATTGGTAGTTAGAAATATAATTTATTTGAATACATCTTCTAACTATTATCCATGGGGAAACGGGAAGGCATAATCTACAAATAAGAATCTGATCTGAATAATCAAGAAGACTGTCGAGGACAATCAATGAAAAATGGCACAAAAAGCTTAAGTTAGCCCTTTGGGCTGATAGAGTGACACCTAAAAGGGCCATTGGTTATTCTCCTTATGTACTTTCTTATGGTAAAGAGGCTAAGTTACCCATTTCTATTGAGTTGTCAACTTTAAGTTATGTGAAAGAACTGGAATTACTGAGTGAGTAGCCTCTTGAAGTGCGGTTTGCACAGCTGGTAGTGTAGACATGGAAAAAGTGCAAATTCATTTTGGCA
Organism: Sequoiadendron giganteum; assembly: GCA_007115665.2. Classification (NCBI taxonomy): domain Eukaryota; kingdom Viridiplantae; phylum Streptophyta; class Pinopsida; order Cupressales; family Cupressaceae; genus Sequoiadendron; species Sequoiadendron giganteum. The sequence continues at coordinate 60,564,310 of CM021102.1, forward strand.
CACCTGATCCCGATTTACTAACAACATTCCCTCCTAAATCACATTCTCAGCATTTCATTCTATCCATTAATTTAATAAATCATTATTTATTGAATTAAGACTTCCCCTTTCAATGATTAAATTAATCAATTAATCAACTGTTGCATTCCTGCTTAATTAAATAAATCATTTTATTTAATTAAATTCTCTAAGTCCACATATTAAATTAAATAAATTAAACCTTATTTGATTTAATCTAACATTTCCCTCCTTCATTAAATAAATCAAATCATTTATTTGATAAATCATTCCCTCTCAATTATTGACTTAAATCAATTCACAAACCTAAGTCTAAATTGTCACATCACCTAATTCTTCATTAAGTTAATCAAATCCTTGATTAAATTAATCTAAATCCCTAAAATCCTCTAGAAAATGCAACTTGCACAATAAATCAATTACTTTGATTTATTAATTCTCCTATTTTCCCTCACAAGGCATCAAAAAGGGAATATTCCTCTTTTGAATTCAAAAAGGCCAAGTGGACTTGGTCCTTCCAACAAGGCATTTAAAACCTCTTACATGTCCTTGAACTTGAGCCAAGTGACATTAACTTCATTCCTTTTCCCTCTTCAACATGTCATTTCTCAAATTTGAAATGCCACCTAATTGCATTTATTGGCACATTGGCCAAAACTTGCACATTCCTCATCCAATCACATGTGGACAAGTGGCACAATGCCATTGGATTATCTTTTGTCCCACATTGCTTAATCTTGTTCACTTCTTCCAAATAGAAGTCTATAAATTGGAGACTCTTCTCCTCAATCTTCATCCACAACTTACATGCAAAGTTACTCTCTTCAAGTGAGAACTAATTTTGCTCATTGCTTCCAATCATCCATTTTTTTTCATAGATTATAACAAGATTATGCTCAAATCTCTTTGGAGATTTGACCATTTCATCATCAACTCACATTGCAATATAGGAATTGGGAAAGGGCCAATTGCAACACATCATTGGCACCAATTCCCCCATAAGATCATCATTTTATTGGCTTAATTAGGATTTAGTTTAAGTTTCTTATTTCATGTTCTTCATTTTCCTAAATTTAGCTTTAATAAATGGATTTTGTGGGGAATCTCTCACTCTTTGCATGCATTTAGATCTAACACTAACCATGTTTGTCATCTTTGTGCTTTTTCAGGTTTAGGGGTTCACATTTTGGCGCTAGAAGGAGGGCAATCTCACATTTAACATGTTTTTCTTTCAAAATTCCATGGTTTTTTCACGTTTTTTGTTCATATACAGGAAACTACACTGCGGACCAGACACACGGCATTGTATTGCACCATGAACACATATGTGATGTTGTATTGTACCGCACCCCCAGAAACCCGCGACACCATATAGCACCGCAATTGCCTCCCGCGCTTCAAATTTGAAAATTTGCTGAACACCGCTGCTTCCAAACTCCACCACGTGTAAAACTCCGCCGCACCCGTGGTCTCTGTTTCTGCAGAGCACTGCATACAGTCGACCGTGTGGCGCTGTATAGCACTGCCTATGTTTTTAAGTAGCACCGCACCCGCTAAACAACACCGCACTTGCTAAACTCTGCCATGGGAACAATCTGGTTTTAAAATTTGAATAAATTTTTAAAATTTTTAGCATTAACTTGGTTTGTTGTATTTTTTGCTCTTTTTTTTTCTGTTATTTTGCAGGATGGAAGCAAAAGGAGAAGTTCATCATGATGTCATCTTCACAAACCCAAAGTGTTTCTAAACAATAAAAGTGTTCTTTAACACTCCTTGAGAAAATTTGTTAAAATCTCTGGCCTTAGGAAAATAAAATTTATTTTGGGTTTAAAAAGAACAAGTAATTTCATTTTTATGGCACCATGCCTTTTATGTGTACAAAGTGTTTTTAAACACTAAAGTGTTTTTAAGCACTCTATAAAGGATTTGATAAGTTCATTGACCTTAGGACACTAAATTTCTATTGGGTTCTAAAATAAACAAAATCAAATTTCTTTCAAAAGTTTCCAAGGGGCTAAAAAGAACTTTAGGCAAACAAACTAGATTTGGTTTGAAAGGTAACAATTGAACAAGTCAAATTCACACTTCTATTTGGTGCTTAAAAAGAAGTCAGTATTGCTTTGAGGTTTAAAATGAACAAATGTCTTTCATGTTTTGTAAACTTTTTCACAAATTAACATTATTAAAATGCGTATGCGCTTCTCTCGCACTTTACATCAATCTTGAGAATCAAAAGCATTTTAGTGATATTAACTTGTCAAAAAGATTGCCTCCACATTTCAATTTGGGGCACTTGAAATTGAACAAAACATGTGAGTGTGAATAAAACTTATTGCGAGTGTTCTCCTTTTGTTTTTAAACAAATGTCGATCGAACTACGAATAATGTTTGTTTGCTATTGTTTATCTTAGAGGGCCTGCCTTGTGGGAAAATGTAATCACCCAAGGGAATGACCCAACTGGGAACACGCTAAAGCCAAGCGACTTCCACCCAGGATATAAGTGTGGATATTGGAACAAAGGCCAATATCACGAGGATTATTCCAATGAGATGGACAGCAATGGACTCTCGCCGATGTTGGATAATCCCCCACGAACGGAATGCCCGAATTAGAACCCCTTGTCTAGAAAAAGGCCAAAACCTTGTCTATCTTGTTGGTGCAAAAGGTCATGTCCTTTGAAGCCACCCCACATTATACATGCGGTCTTGTTGTGGAAATGAAATGTATGCCATGGGAGATTCATGGGTACTAATGCTTGGCTGACCCGAATAAGTGAGTGTCATGGAGGGGAGCCAGTGTGGTCAAGCATTTAGCCATTCACACAAGATATGCGCAGCTGGATTTATCCAAGTGGGAACCCAACAAGATATTGCCTCATCAACCTAGGAGTGTAAAGGTGCTTGAAAGAAATACATTGCTTGATCTTGAAAACATTTGAAAAACAAACATCCACAAAGACCTTCAGATTTCAAACACCTTGTGGGAAACAAATACCTCTTGATGAGTTTGGACACTCTTGCTTTTCCTAGGAATCATATTCCTAGAGGTTTCTAAGTGCAAAAATTCTACCATCATTTGTTTTCAACAAGGATAAACATAAGGAACTTTTGCCCTATTTTCCTCGATTTCCACACAAAGGACCTTGTGGGATGAGAAATAAAGTGGGACACTAGACATATAGTTTGAAACCTAAGCAAGCAAGTGTCTTGGGTAAAAAGAATCTCATTAAACCAAGATAAAGAGACAAATTGAACTACGTATGTGTTGTTTCCAATGATTTCCCGCAAGATCAAAATCCCAAAGCCAAAGTTCAAGAAAGTAAGTCTAAAAATCCATGAGCAATGCCTTGAGATGCTCCTTGAAGTAAGGGAGAGACTTGTGTACAACTTTTATAGGAAAGCTTCAAGGAATAATCCTGCATTGTATGCATTTTATTGTCAACAAAATCCTGAACTTTTTGAAAGGTTTGCTTTTCTCCCATAAGAAGTCTAGCCTGTTCTTCAATACCGAGGTTTTGTAGAGAGAGTCATGTCTAGGATAAGGTTCAAGATCAAAGTTTTCATTCTCATTCATTCCTCCATCAATCAAATCCCATTTCATCATCAAAAACTTTTGTGAACTCTAGAATCAATCATCACGCTAAACTTAGAGGGCTAAATCAATATTACCCTATCTTGGCTTAATACACCTAGCCAACATAGTCCCAACCATTGGACAAATTTCCTTTGGTATAATGCAACTTCCCAAAGTTTATTAGTTCACATTTACATTGGCTCAACGCAATTAGTCAATTCACCCATTTGTGAAAGTTCCACTAGGATAACACATCTTCTTAGGGAATACAAATTCACAACAATCCTGTTTGACTTAATGCATCTAGTCAAATTATCACAATCAATCAATTCAAAACACCTTACAAGTTTAGCATACACCTTCAAAAGTTCCTCAAAAAGTTTTTCACTCACACATCCCCTCCATTTAAACCATCACCACTACCACCATCTTTGATCTTTTAGCTTCCCTAGTTCTTCTATTTTGGGCCTAAAAGGTTAGGATCGAACAAATCCCTATTTTTTATGGTCCAAACAAGATCTCAATACAAGAATAACATGGAGAATGTCATCGAAATACCAACTTTTGTGGAAATGAGTCAATCAAACCCCAAAGTAAACCTAGTGAGATCAAGCAATCCCCCAAGCAACTCTCCCTTATCATCACAAAATCCTCAAGAGGAGATTCATCAAGAGGACATCACAAATGAGGACATGGGGATGACACAAACCAAAATCATGGAGGTGGTTCAAAATCCGAAAAACCTCAAAATTGTCACTGCTATGTTCAAATACCTAAAAACGATAGCAAGAGGAGGGGTCCTGCCCCCTCCTGACCTTGACACAAGCACTAGTATAGATGTGCCCATTCCAAGTGCATCCCCAATATCAAATGTCAATCAAGAGGTACTTTGCAACACATCATCCTCGCCGAATGTGAACAAGGGGAGTGCCATGTTCCAAGAATTACAAAGGCATCACCTTGTGGCTAACAAAGAAGCAGTCATCACCACCATGCCGGTCACATCGGTTCCAAAAAACACATCCCACCCATACGTCCCGCTCAGCTTCCACAAACACATGGGCTCATCTTCATTTCATGCAATACCAGCTTGCCAAACAAATGTAGAAACTCCTCTACCGCTTGAAGAGGGAGACTTGTTTAAGACAACTGACATTGTAAATCCTTTTTTTCAAGGTAACCTTCCACCTCTTCCCCCATTTTCATTTGCCACCACTTCACCTCTTGGATTGGGTTTTCCTCTTCTCAACATTGCTAGGTTCTCAGAACCTAGCAATCTAAGCATCACACCCAATTCCCTTTTCTCGCCCACATCACAACAACAAGTGGCAACCATTCAAGCCACCACCATAATTGGTCCTCAAATATCCCAAAGCATGCCATCTCAAGGACCAAACATCTCGGCCACCACTCCAGCAACCCAAGTCCCAATCACTGCCACCATTCCCCCACCCATCACAATGATTGGCATGATTCCTGTTCCACCACCAATTCCACCAAAAGCCAATACGACGAACTCATTCATCATGCTAATCGAAACCCTTCAAAAGGCCAATCAATAGAGAGTACTCCAGCAAAAGCAGCAAGCACAAGCTCTAGCCCAAGCATAAGCAAAATCACAAGCACAAGCCCAAGCCCAAGCACAAGCGCAAGCCCAAGCACAAGCTCAAGCGCAAGTTGTAGCACAAGCCCAAGCCCAAGCCCAAGCTCAAGCACAAGCTCAAGCCCAAGCTCAAGCCCAAGCCCAAGCGCAAACACAAGCACAAGCACAAACACAGTACCAAGCACAATTGCAAGTATTCATCTACAGGCCTACCAACAAGCCCTGCAAGACTTTCAAGTGCAGCAACAAGCTAAACAACAAACCTTGTTGGCACAACAACAGCTCGACCAACAACAAGCATTGTTGGCGCAATAGCAGCTAGACCAAGAAAAAGTGTTAATAGCTCAACAGCAGATTGACCAATAGCAAGCTTCATGGGAACAGCAACAGATGGACCAACAACAAGCATTGTTGGAACAACAGCAAAAAGATCAACAACAAGCGTTGTTGATGCAAATTCAAGCGTACCATCAGGCTTTGAATGCACAACCAAGCTCACAGCAAATGACGACCAGTACTCTCCCCACCCATCAAACACCTCCAACACCTCACCACTCATTCATCCCACCTCCCGATCCAAGCAAGGATGTCGCAACATTGATCAAATTACTCTCACAGCAAGTGTTGGACCTACAAGCAGGAAAAACCACAAGGACACCAGGGAATTTGTGCCCTTATCCATTCGATAGAAGTCTCACCATGGTACCATTCCCAAAGGGATTTGATATCCCCAAATTTGATAAATACAATGGAACGGGCAACCCTGAAAACCACATCAGGGAATTTCAGGTGCACTGCATGGAGGTCGCATATGATGACACATACCTAATGCGACTCTTTCTCTAAAGCTTGATTGGTCTAGCTATGGAATGGTTTTCTCGCCTACCCACGGGCATTAAGACATTCGAGGAAATTGTGGAGGCTTTCCTTAAGAATTACACTTTCAATATAGGTGCGGATGTTAGTTGGAAGAACTATCTGCACTCAAACAAGGAAAAGGAGAGTTATTCACATCCTTCTTGCAAAGATGGCGATCCAAGGCCAATCAGAGCAAGTGGACCATGCCGGAAGAACAACAAGTTTGCACCATCATAGCCAATCTAGATCAAAACTTGGCGTTCTACCTAAAAATGCAGTGTATCACATCTTACGATCAACTAATTCCAAAGGCGCTCGACATCGAAAGAGCCCTTACCGTGCGGGGAGGCGCACCAACATTCACTCCACCGTAGGATAACCACCGTCTAACAACTACAATGATAAACCTTGAACATGGTCGAGGAATAAAAATATCATGAACAACAGTGTGGTTGACGCTAAGGTGGTCATCAGTGCCCCTAAGAAAAATACTCAAAACTATCATCAACCGTAAAATGAAAATCACAATAATGTGTAGACTAATGCGGTAGTAGCACAACCACAACCACCTTCCACCAATCAAGTCAACAATTTGGGTAATCAAGGAGGACCACCTCCCCGCAACAAGTTTCCTCCCAAGAGGAAATTCACAGCTCTTGGTGAATCAATTGAGTCCATAATGAAAAAATTTGTCAAAGAGAACCTCATCAAAATCTCTAACTCCGAACAATACACCGAACCCATGACCAAGCCATCATGGTACAATGAGAACCTCCTTTTTGACTTTCACAAAGTCAAAGGACACACCACTGCTAATTGCATGAGACTCAAAAACATCATCCAAGACCTCATTGAGGATAAAATCATCAACATCGAGCAACTGACTGGAAACCAAGACCTGAAAAAATACATGAATCCGATGCCGAATCATAATCAAGGGAACAATCAAGGAAATAACCAAGGAAATAATAAAGGCAAGCAAAAGTATGCTAGTGCTAATCTAGTGTACGAGGAAATAATCAGATGCATCGATGAAATGGTCACTGTCATAAATATCAAGGGAGCCAACAATGACTATGGATTCACCACATGAGGAGGAAAGGTTACCATTGTTGGGGCACCTGCTAAGACCCCCATTTCCAATACAAAAGCCATCCCCTATGATTATAATGTCATAGACCAGCTGAAAAGAACACCTACCCAAATCTCCATCATGGAACTACTGAAAATCTCCGCTGCTCATAGAAAGATCCTTGATGAAGCACTAGCCGCATCTACCATTGCTGCAACCCTTGACACATAACAATTTCAAGCTATGGTGGGTAACATCGTTACCCCAAATCTCATCACATTTTCAGATCAAGACTTCCCTCCGCAGCCATCTCATAATCGTGCACTCCACCTCCAAGTCCTAATCCACAAAAAGAAAGTCAAAAGAGTCCTGGTAGATGGAGCTGCAGGCCTTAATATTTGTTCTCTGAAACTCATAAAGAAATTGGGATTCGCTAAGGATTCCATCAATAAGAACAAAAGCATCACAATAAGGGCATATGACGACCAAGAAAGAGTATCTCAGGGTACTATCAAAATCCCCATTCAAGTGGGGCTGACAACCATGGAAACCACCTGTTAGGTCCTTGAAATTGACTTGCCATACAACATCCTCTTGGGACACCCATGGATCCATGGAATGCAGGTAGTGGCCTCAACTTATCACCAATGCATTAAATTCTCACATCAGAATGAGGAAGTCACTATAGATGGGGATCCTGAACCTTTTGCCTACTGCAAAAACTTGGAAGCCAAGTTTTATAAGATTCCCCAAGTGCCCAAAAATGATGAAGGACCATCTACTTCATACATAGACCCAGCCAATCTCGCCACCACTTCTATGATAGAGACACCCGCCATCCCTAACATATCTAAAATCAAAGGCATGATCGAAGACAATGGATGTGGTGACTATAGAATGAAGAGAAATGCATTTGTTTTAGGAGAGTTACCACAATCTCCTAGGTTGCATGGACAACCCCAGCTAGTTCAAACACCTGTCTGCACTATTAGAATCGAACCCTCTGGATTCCACCACTGGGGGGATCTCAGTCAGGAGAATGTGGATGAGGAGGACATCTCAAACATGCTATACCAGATGAAAGGCCCACTCCCACCTTGCCCATGGAGGAAACTAACAAACGGTTACAAATGATGCTTGGTATGGGCTATAATAGGAATGAGAGCCTGGGAAGAAACAGTGATGGACGGTTAGAGCCCATTATTGTAGAAAGAAGAATGAGGAACTTTGGCCTTGGCTATTCTCCTCTGAGTATAATAGTACATGGAAGAGGTACTCCTAGAAGAGCAGTCAGGTCCTCTCCTCAGGTAACAATGACCACTCCTAGACCACCCATTTGCCTAGGTATCCCGCTCGATAATTACACCTTCGACATCACAGATGTTCCTAGTAGTGATGATGATGATACTATAGCAGGTCTCCCTAGGCTTTTTGAAGATTCCACCTTGTTAATGATAAGTGCATCCACAGCTGAGTCAAACCAACCAACCCACCAAATTACCTTAGTACACCCCCAACTCATCGATCACAACCAATGGGGAGCACCGATTCTAGACTCGTTCGAAAATGATGAGGCCCTCTCGAAATTCATGGAACTAAGGGATATAGTTTTGTGTAGGGATCACAAGGATGGATTCAACATCACACTAAACACACAAGCATACTATGGGGAGACAATTGAGTCCTTCAGTCGCAAAAGAAAAATATTGAGAATAAGCTCAGAGTTATTGAGTGAAAACCACATTGTGGCGCTCTCTAACAATAAAATAGTAAAAATAAAGGATGCATCCAATAGTGAAAACCTCTCTGAGGCACTAGAGGATGAAGGATTCAATCTCCCCCCTACTGCTCTACATCAGGAGAAATCAGCAGTATTGGCAGAACAATGCAACCCTGTCAACTTGGGAACAGAAATAGAGCCGTAAATCACATTCTACGCTCAAACACTTCAAACAGAAGAACAAGAAGTGTTGGCAGCATTCCTAAAAGAAAGAAAGGTAAATTTTGCATGGACCTATGCTGACATGCCAGGTATGGACCCTGAAGTGGTAGTTCATCATTTGGCCGTATCCCTCGGAGCAAAACTAGTCAGACAAAAGCTAAGGAAGATGCACCCACAAATAGCCTTGCTCGTCAAAATTGAGCTACAAAAACTTTTGGATGTTGGCTTCATACGCCTGATTGACTATCTAGAATGGGTATCAAATCTTGTACCTATCTCAAAACCAAAAGGGGGCATCCGCATCTACACTGATTTCAGAGACCTAAACAAAACATGTCCTAAGGATGATTTTCCACTACCCAACATTGACATGATAGTGGATATGACGGTCGGACATGAGATGCTATCCCTAATGGATGGATTCTCGGGGTATAATCAGATAATGATAGCGAAGAAAGACCAACATAAGACAACCTTTACATGTCCTTGGGGTACCTACTGTTGGAATGTGATGCCGTTTGGGTTGAAAAATGCAGGATCTACATACCAAAGAGCCATGACATTGATCTTCCACGACATGATCCATAAAACAATCGAAGACTATGTAGACGACATACTAGCTAAATCAAAAAAGAGACAGGATCATGTAGCAACTCTAAGTGCTATATTTGACAGACTGGAACAATACAAGGTCAGGCTCAACCTGAAGAAGTGTGTCTTTGGGGTACAATCGGGAAAGTTGTTGGGCTATATAGTTTCAATGAGAGGGATAGAGGTGGACCCTACAAAGGTAAACACAATCCTTGAAATGGAAGCACCAAGAATGTTAAAACAACTAAGAGGATTACAAGGTAGACTCCAGTCCATCCGGAGATTCATAGCACAGCTAGCAAATAAGCAGATCGCCTATTCACACCTGCTCCAGAAGGGAGTCGCTTTCAGGTGGGACAAAAAATGCGAGCAAGCATTCAATAAAATCAAAGAATACCTACTTACGCCACCTGTGCTGATGCTACCAATTATCGGGAAGCCACTAATCCTATACATATCAGCAACAACAGTTGCCCTTGGTGCCCTCTTAGCCGAGCATGATGAAAAGGGAACCGAGTGATCTATCTACTACATCAGCAGAACAATGGTAGGGCACGAGCTCAATTACACATTGATAGAAAAGGCTTACCTAGCACTGGTATTTGCAGCTCAGAAATTTAGACACTACATGCTAGCTCACCAAATCAAGCTGATTGCCAAGATAGACCCTCTCAAATACCTATTGTCAAAAGCAATGCTTACAGGTAGAATGGCTAAGTGGGTAATGATATTGTTCGAGCATGATATCGAGTATGTAGAACAAAAAGCCATAAAAAGACAAGTCATTGTGGATCAGCTCGCATAAGCTCCTATCTATGCAGATAACCCACTCATATCAGAATTTCCAAATGAGTCCCTTTTTAACCTTAGTGTAGCCAACCACTAGAAATTGTACTTCGATGGTTCCCACATGCAACATGGATTAGGAGCTGGTGTGTTCTTCGTCATCCCACAAGGAGACTGTATACCTAGATCATATAAGCTGGCGTTCCCATGCACCAACAATATTGCAAAATACGAGGCTTTGACCATAGGCCTCAAGATTGCAGCACAGTGGCGAATCATGGCGCTAAAGGTCTACGGGGACTCACAACTTATCATCAACCAAGTCAACGGTGAATACCAAACCAAGGATGATAAGCTCACACCATACAAGAAGGTGGTAGAAAGCCTCAAGGAATCTTTCATCGACATCACCTTTGAGCAGATACCAAGGACAAACAATAGAGCAGCCGATGCAATGGCGACAATTGGATCCTTACTAGACATCCCTCGTAACGTTTTGAAACATGAATTCCTCATAGAGCAGCTTCTCGTACCCACGTTCGAGGTACCAGAGTTAGAATACGAGTATGAACTCATTGGTCCTGGTGATCTTTGGTATCATGACATATACACCTACCTAAAGTTAGGAATCCTCCCCACTGACATCACCCCGAACCTAAAACGCACTTTTGTCAAAAGAATTTCATGATTCGTCATCCTAGGAGAGACCCTCTTCCGTAGAAGTACCGACAGAACCTTGTTACATTGTTTAAAACCCGAGGAAGCCTTGACTACTCTAACTGAGGTACACAATGGCATGTGCAGGTCACACTCAAGTGGTATGACCTTGGCTAAAAAGTTGCTGAGAATCGGGTACTACTAGCTGACGATGGAGAGAAAGGCACACAACTTTGTCAGAAAATGCCTGCAATGCCAACAACATGGAGACCTTATTCATGCACCAGCTCAAGAACTGCATCTCATTGTTACACCTTGGCCCTTTTCACAATCGAGGCTCGATCTCATTGGTAAAATCTCGCCCACCTTAGCCAATGGTCACAAGTTCATCATCATTGCCATTGAATATTTCACAAAGTGGGTCGAAGCAATTCCCATGACCTACATCATGGGAAAACAATCCAAGTTCATCCTAAATTACCTCATTTTCTGATACGGTGTTCCCCAATCCATTATCTTTGATAATGGGACGCCCTTCAAAAATCAAGATGTCCGTGATTTATGTGAAAAATTCAAAATCCAACACCGTTTTTCCACCCCATACTATCCACAAGGCAATGGCCAAGCAGAAGCTACAAATAAAACCATTCTGAAAATCCTCAAGAAAATAGTCAATGAATCTGGTCGTGACTAGCATCTACAGCTAAATCTCGCCTTATGGGCCTTCTACACCAGCATTCGCACGCCAACAGGCACCACCCCTTTCTCTCTGGTCTACGGATCAAAATCCATCCTCCCTATTAAGATCGAGCTCCCGTCACTAAGGATATCATTGAAAAATCTCATCACAGATGAGGAATACAGGGTTACAAGACTGAATGAGCTAGAATTACTAGATGAAAGATGCATGGATGCCCTTAATCATCTACAAGTGTACCAGAATCACCTAAAAAGGAACTACAACAAGAAGATCAGATAACACACTTTCCAAGTTGGTGACCTTGTATTGAAAGAAAACCAAAAGAATGTGCCAAACCCGGATACAAAGGGAAAGTTTGAGCCTAACTAGCTGGGACCCTTTCTTATCACGGCAAGTTACAAATTAGGGGCATATCAGTTATCGACACCGGAAGGCGAGCCACTACAGGAGCCCATGAATAGCTCTCACCTCAAAAAATTTTATGCCTAAATCTTGCAAGGTATAGAACCAAAAAATACAAAAACAATCAGAAAAAGTCCTGAAAAAATGGTTACCTTGATGAAAACCTGGCAAACAGGCATCTTGGTGACAAAAAATAAAAATCAAAAAAATCAAAAAATGTAAAAAATAGTAAAAAGAAAAAAGTTCGTCCTCTAGTGAAAACCATTTCGGTGGCGCTTTGGGAAAGTACCTTGGTAAAAACCTGGCAAACAGGCATCAAGCGTAAATAAAGCACCCCCCCATCTACCAGGATTTGCACGACTCATTCAATCGCATCTCAAATCATCCATCCACCCATCCGTTCGCATCCCATACCATAGTCGGCGTTGGTGTCCATACCATATTCCACCAAGGAACTACTTGGCATTCCTAAGGTCAGTCTGTCCTACCTTTATTGAAGTAGTCTATCGCACCACACTGGGGGCACGTTCTCATAGAGATCGGATCAGATTCGTGTATATTCTAGTGATCTTTTTCCAAATCATTCAAAAATCCAAAAACATCCAAATCATCAAAAAACTCAAAAACAGGTCAAAATATCAGAAAATCTTCAAAATTCATCATTAAGTCTTTTCAGTCTTTCACCTTGTTGAACTACATCATCTCTGAGCTTGAACGTAGGCAAGGTTGATCTTTGATCATCCCCCGAGACATTTAGGTCAGTCCTTTAGGCATCTGCCGCATTGGCAATCCGTTTGCCCATCCATCTTTTCATTCAGTCAAGTTTGTCGTCAGTCAAACTACATGGTCTCTGCGTGTATAACGTAGGAAAGGCTAATCTATGGATCAACTCCCGAGACCCCTAGAATAGGTCTTTAAGTTAGTCTGTTCATCTTAAATCTCAAAAATACCAAAAACATTGAAAAATCTCAAAAATACCAAAAAAAACAGCCTCAAAATATCTTGAAACCCAAAATGGTGTATCCATTTCATCTCGCCTTCACCCGTGATTGTCATCACTCATAATAAAATCAATCATCACCTTCACTCATTGGTGAGTCGGTCAGAAGCAAGTTTAGCAGATTCTAAAAGTGAACACCTAATCATCAAAAGTCTTGGAAGTCTAAGTCAGTAAGCAAGCAAGTTGGTCAACTCGAAGTATCAATAGCTTATCATCCAATCAGTCCCATCAAACCCTAGTCATGACATGTCCTAGGATGAAGCTTTCCTACGATGGACATAAGCATCAGGTAACCCCTCACAGTAGTTTAGCCTTGGCTAGCGGTATGAAGAAAATTGGCTTGTTTGTTTACTTTATCTTGGCCTTTTCAAACTTATCTTATCTTGCGCTCATTCCAAGGACCTCTCGATGATGCCTAAACAAAATAGTTTTAGAGAGAAAGGAATGGGGCAATGATCATTATCTTGTTATTTGTTATGCTTGTGGGATACGCTTGCAAAATAACTTAGTGGTGCATGTTTTGTTTGGTTTGTAGAGAGGATATTTTAGGTATCTTGTTGACCACATAGGAAAGCTTGCTTTTTTGTGTTTTGGTCCAAGATGTTTAGAATGTCTGAACTACACCCTGAATGAAGTATGTATGTTAAGTGTGAGCAAGAATATTCCTATCTGATTGTCGAGTCAAAGTCCATCACACTAGGTACAAATGCCATTTTGGTTCTTTATACCTCGATGCATCGTACCTATGTGTGTTATCAAACATAATGCAATTGACCCTTTGAAAAATCCTAATTCCTAGCAATGCAAAACATCATCATGACTAACTCATCAACTCTGCAATTCTTCTATCTTCTTTCCACACTAACATAGTATCATAACAGTAATCAAAAGCATTGCCCATGTATACACCCTGCATCCACACAATCATTAGCAATAAAAAACACATACCAACATATCATTATCTTAAGATCTGAAGAATAAAATAAAGTTGTTATTTTGAAAGATCTTAAGCATAACATTACATCATACATCATCATTTATGCATACATCATCATTTACATCCATTTCCATTTGCATATCATTACACCATCATACATTACATCCATAAAATATGAAAAATATACATAGAAAGAAATACATCCATTATATACCTCATATCACATAAGCATAAAAATAGAAACATCTCATAGCATCATACATTGGCATAAACATACATCTACATACCATACATATGCACCATACATATCATAAAAGGGCGAATCATCTCATGTATATCATCAAAAAAATCACTGTTATGATACAAAATCGGATCACGTGTCCATCAGATACATAATACAATAAGGCCAAAATACTGTAGCCCGTATATCAAAAATGAAGCAAAACTATCTTGTGATCAAAAAGGGGGCGGGCCCTGCTGGTTGCTGTCCTCCCCATCCTGTCTCTCACCATGTGCCTCTACTGGTCGCCTCCCTGTCTGCTGGGAAAATTCTAGCACTCTACGGTCTGATGGCACTACCTGTCGATAATGATGTCGTTAGTACTCGGCCTCTCTGATAGCCTCTCTATAATCTTGAATATCAATCGATCGAGCCCGAGATGAGGATGCTGCACTCTCTAACTGTCGTCGCCGACCTATCTCATGATCCCTCTCAAATTGTGTCTGGTCTCTCTCCATAGTCAGAAACTGTACCTGCCCCTGTAGCTGCTAAATCAACGCATCTCTATGATCGAGCTATCCTGTTGGCTGTCTTGTCGGCTGCCCTGCCAGCTACCCTGCCAGCTGCTACTGAGGATCTACCCTCGGCTGACCATCCCAATCCCCTACTCGAACAGGTGACTGTTATGCCCCATCCCTAGGAGGTGTCTGATGAGGACGTGGCCCACCTCGTCCTCTACCTCGCCCTCTGCCAGCCGCCCGACCCCTGCGTTTGTGTCGTGGAACAACCGTGCCTGGAACTGTCAATCTGAGTGGAGGTCTGAACCATGCCCTGTAAGCTGTGGTGACCCCTGCATCTGCCGGCCCCTGATCATATGGCCACAGTCAAGCCACTAATTGCCTAAACGAGGACACTACCTCAGCTGTCAGGATGGGCTGGCCCCATGCTGTCTCCCTAGTAGTACGTGCAAAAATGGCCACATACTAGTCATTGGGCTTGTCCTGTACCTCCCCGAACTGACGAGCAACACTATCCAGAAGATATCTCTCGATCATGGTATGCTCTTGCCTTGCATCAATCTATCTTGTTAAGCGAAGAAGAGCTGCTGGACATCATCTCCCCATGGACCAACATCCATCCACAGTCTCCAAATGAACTCTATCATATCATCAAGAACTCGCCGCCAGTGCAGAATACCACCTGCGCCAGTGAAGGAAAAGTGCATCAATGCCCCGCCATACCACCAAACAAGGAGATCATCTATCTCCAAAGTAACTGGTGTGATGTCTGGATGAAGCACTAAGATCCTCTCCCATCCCCACACATGCAGTAGGGTGCTTCCTGCCCCGATGGACCTGCTGTCCAAGTAGACAAACTCGTGAAGGTCTTTGTAAAGGGGCGCCAGTAGTACCAGCCCCCAAGCAAAGCACTCCCTCTGATGAACCATCTGATCCCATGCTAATCCCCATCTTGGACTAAAATATCAGCCCCACCGATCGGGTACTACAAGGCCCGAGATAATAGTAACAATAATCAACCTATATGTATGCACGTGGTCGCGATATAGCTCCAGGTCGATTTGACCATCGCAAAACTCAATAACATCCATCTACATCACCCCATAACAAGCCTCTCTTCTAGCATCCAGATCATAGATGACTCGGGTCCCGTGAATGGGCAATCGAAGAATGCGCCATACATCCTCAAGAGTAATAATGGCCTCGCCAGTAGGAAGATGGAAGGAGGAGGTCTCACTGTGTCATGGCTTTGCCAAAGCCGTAAGCATGCCTAGGTGAGCCCAAATAGGAGGGGCGTACGCAACATACCAAAGACCAATGGCACCAAGATGCTCTTGAACCAACTCGGGCATAGCCCCTAATCTGCTAAGCACCGGTCATCGGTGCTCTCCCGAATAAAGTACGTCGAGCTCCTCCTGCACAAGGAAGGTCGTCGCGTCAGAAGAAAATAAAGTTTCAAAGTTAAAATTTTCCTTAACTAGCAAATGCGACGCTATTTGTGGGTGTGGCGTAGTTTGGAAAGTTCCAAACTGCACCGCCACGGTGGAGTTTTCCATTTTGGCAGTCGCAAAGTGCCCTGCGTGATGCACTTTTCAGATGCGGTCCTGCTTGGCGTAAACCCTATTTCCCTAACCGCGCCGCATGGTGAAGTATGGACATGCAGTGGACTTTTGACCAACTAAAAGCTAAATTGCAAACTGGCTCGTGCGGTGCACTTCGCATATGCGGTGCAATCTAGGACCGTGCAGTTGTGATAAGACACTTTCTACGGTGCCATATGGCACCGCACAGTTTGTGCAAAGTCTTAACCCTATTTAATGCATGTAAAACGATAAAATTAAAAGATGGATAGGGGTACATACCATGGGTCCTGCGTTGACTGGCCACTGATATGTCTGAACCCTCTCCGTCACGTGCCTGGGAAGCTGTCGTTGCGCAATTTCCACCAAAACTCAGAGCTAAAAATTGAAACTTTCTAAAGGCTAAGATTGCAAAATGATTTGAAAATGACCCCTCGAGGTCTATTTAAGCCTAAAACTTAGGGTTTTTTGACCTAATTTGACCTGCCAGCTAGAGTTTTGGTCCCCTGAGCCCGTTTTTGTCCAATTGAAAGTTGTTTTGCATCCTTTCTGACATTTTAATGCTCTTTTTTGACATTCTGGGGCATTTCTGGCCTGGCAGGCACCTTGTCATCTTTTTCACGAGATCATCCAAAAAATCAAAAAAATTCATCCGATCTCTCGAGGGGGCAACATCCAGCAATATCCTTCCACTGGGGCAACAGTGGGGCATCTGAAAATCGAGAAATTTTTGAACTTTTGATCATAGCAGTTTATTCTTTGAACCAATGCAACAGGTACATTGCTTCAAAGAGGGGCAAAATGTAGACATGGAAAAAGTGCAAATTCATTTTGGCACACCTGATCTCGATTTACTAACAACATTCCCTCCTAAATCACATTCTCAGCATTTCATTCTATCCATTAATTTAATAAATCATTATTTATTGAATTAAGACTTCCCCTTTCAATGATTAAATTAATCAATTAATCAACCGTTGCATTCCTGCTTAATTAAATAAATCATTTTTATTTAATTAAATTCTCTAAGTCCACATATTAAATTAAATAAATTAAACCTTATTTGATTTAATCTAACATTTCCCTCCTTCATTAAATAAATCAAATCATTTATTTGATAAATCATTCCCTCTCAATTATTGACTTAAATCAATTCACAAACCTAAGTCTAAATTGTCACATCACCTAATTCTTCATTAAGTTAATCAAATCATTGATTAAATTAATCTAAATCCCTAAAATCTTCTAGAGAATGCAACTTGCACAATAAATCAATTACTTTGATTTATTAATTCTCCTATTTTCCCTCACAAGGCATCAAAAAGGGAATATTCCTCTTTTGAATTCAAAAAGGCCAAGTGGATTTGGTCCTTCCAACAAGGCATTTAAAGCCTCTTACATGTCCTTGACTTTGAGCCAAGTGACATTAACTTCATTCCTTTTCCCTCTTCAACAGGTCATTTCTCAAATTTGAAATGCCACCTAATTGCATTTATTGACACATTGGCCAAAACTTGCACATTCCTCATCCAATCACATGTGGACAAGTGGCACAATGCCATTGGATTATCTTTTGTCCCACATTGCTTAATCTTGCTCACTTCTTCCAAATAGAAGTCTATAAATTGGAGACTCTTCTCCTCAATCTTCATCCACAACTTACATGCAAAGTTATTCTCTTCAAGTGAGCTAATTTTGCTCATTGCTTCCAATCATCCATCATTTTTCATAGATTATAACAAGATTATGCTCAAATCTCTTTGGAGATTTGACCATTTCATCATCAACTCACATTGCAATATAGGAATTGGGAAAGGGCCAATTGCAACACATCATTGGCACC
Source organism: Sequoiadendron giganteum (assembly GCA_007115665.2). Taxonomy (NCBI): domain Eukaryota; kingdom Viridiplantae; phylum Streptophyta; class Pinopsida; order Cupressales; family Cupressaceae; genus Sequoiadendron; species Sequoiadendron giganteum. The sequence goes on from CM021102.1 coordinate 60,582,611, forward strand.
AATTCCCCCATAAGATCATCATTTTATTGGCTTAATTAGGATTTAGTTTAAGTTTCTTATTTCATGTTCTTCATTTTCCTAAATTTAGCTTTAATAAATGGATTTTGTGGGGAATCTCTCACTCTTTGCATGTATTTAGATCTAACACTAACCATGTTTGTCGTCTTTGTGCTTTTGCAGGTTTAGGGGTTCACAAGTAGAACTCAAGGAAACTAGAAGGGAAGCTTTAAAACAACTTGAAATACATCAAGCTCAGATAAAGATCTCCTTTGATAAGAAGGCAAGACCACAAGAATCACCATTGGTGATTTGGTTTTCAAATGGAATGAATATAAGAGCAGACTTGGATGACATTCCAAGTTCAATGCAATTTGGGATGAGCCTTATGTGATCATAGAGTGCAAGGAGCACAACGCTTTCTAGCTTTCAAAGCTGACTAGAGAGGTGTTGTCTATCCAAAATAATGGGATCCACCTCAAGCATTGCCTCTGAGATAAGTTCTATTTTGTAAATAAATAGATTAGTTGTTACAAATAGGTGTGTTATGCACATTTCTTTTCAGTAGTTTTCTTTACCTAAGCGCTACTGCACATTGTTTTGTTGGCCATCAGGGCCTGCTAGTTTGCGTTCAACTTTGTTTGTTTTGTTTTTTTGTTGTTTTGGAGTTATTGTTTCAATATTTTTTGAGTTCATGAAGGGGCAGTTTTTTACTCTGCACCCAATGGATTTTTCAAATGCAACTAATCTATGCTTAGCTAGTAAGCATCTAGCAGAAATCGCCAAAATGTTACCAATTTTTCACTACAGCTCAAATGGTGGAGCTGATTTAAATATTGTTATATTTTAAATTGAAAATGCAATTATTTATGAATATGCTTGAGTGTTGTTTTGTACTTCATTTTAGTTCATTAAGTGATAGTTATGCTTTGAAAAGAGGAATCAACGTTTCAGAAGCTGTTATTCAATGCTTTATAATCAAATGAAGTACAAGATTGAGTGTTAAACAATAAATCATTTCAAATGCTTTCATTTATTTCACAAAGTGGTTCATATTTACAATATTTCATTTGATTGAGAGAATTCAAATGATAGTATAAATTTGCATTGAGATGTATTTTTTCTTTTCCAAATGAAAAGCAGAAAGAATGAAATCAAATATCCACACAGGTCATGAATGTGACTATCACAATGCATCATAAACAACACGCTACACTATGGAAGATGCATAAAAGGAAAATCCACATAAGTACAAACATAATCATCATTGCCTGATTGATTGATGACCAACGCATAAGTGGTGCATCATTTGTCTTCTTTGAGCTCCGTTGACCTATAGGAAGGAAGAGAGGGATTTCAGAGGCACCGAATATAATTATACCTATATGAACCATCAACGATAATGTAGTATGCTACAAATCATGCACTGAAACAATCAAGAAAAGTGTAGAGACATGAGTTGAAGGAGAAACATCAACACGATCATGATATATTGTTTTTTATGCTAACATCGTTTGCTTCTTTGTGCAGGTATAGGAAAAGCCATGTAGTTGTTTATGTTTGAAGACCAAGCATGTGGGAAAAACAGGCTCCCACAAGGGTAGAACCCGACATGCTGCCCTTATATATTACAAGAGGGCTGAGCAAGGAAGATGCAATCATCATGGTCTTCTAAGCTTTACAACTAAACAAGCAATCAAACTACCATGCATTTATAACTATCAGGTCAACATATGGAAGTGAAAATTGTAAATGAATGCTAATTGGACAACTTTTTTTAGTTAAAATTATCAATCTATCATGTTTTTGAGTTGCTATCATAAGTATTGTTTTGTTGTTTTTAAGACTGTTCACTTTATAGTTTGTTTCATATTTTTTGTTTTGAAACAGTGGTGCTCTATCTTTTAACAATGATAGTGAACAGTGCAAAGTTATGAGGTTATGCCTTGACAAGTGAGGAGATGAAATGGAAAGTAAATGGAGTGTGCACAGGAATTCACAATTACTCATGTATTTTTTATTCCAGAGGTGTGGTCATTTTAAAATATAAATTCTACAATTTCCAACAGGTACCCATCTTGGGTTTTGAAAAAATACAAAATGGGAGTAGTTGTAGGAGTTTCAAGTTTACACGTGCATTATGCATGGAGAGTGCTAGGTATAGAAACTGAGGATATGCAATGACAGGTAAGGACGTGAAGATTTTTTTGCCAGAATAAGCAGAATATACCAAAGCATGAAGGAGCTTTACAGATGCATGCTGAAACAACATGAATAAATTTTGGTCTTCTTCAAGTTTCATTGTTTCAGGAATACCCACATGATGGTTTGGATTCGAATACAAGTTTACCAAGGTTTTCAAAATTCTACATGAGCATTTTTTTTAACAATACAAATTGGGTTTTGGAAAGAGTGCAATGTTTTCAAAAAATATAGAAGGCTCATCTGAAGATTTCAATTTAAAATGTATTTTCTCCATAGTTGGCAAGTACCCATTTTGGGGTTTTGAGTAAAACACAAAAATACTAAAATACCCACATACAATTTTTTTGCTAAAAAACATATTTTCTTCATATATAGAATTACCCACATGGGGTTTCATAAGGAAGTGTAGATTTACCATCATTTTTCAGTTCACCCATATGGGGGTTTTAAAAATAAAACACAAGCAGTGTAGTTTCTAGAATACCCATATGGGGTTTTAAAGAAATAAAATGCAGTTAGTTCACTTTCCAAGTTACCCACATGCGTTTCTACATTCTAAAATAGAAATGCCTGATAATTCTTGGGTTGAGCGCACTGGGGATTTGCAGTTACTATTTCAAAGAATGAGGAGAGCCTTTCAATTTTTGCATAGGAGAACTAAATCAAAGCAAAGAATGCTTGGAGTTCAAATTTCTTCATGTGGAAAGTCATCAGTCAACTAATGTCATGTTGCGGTCTGTTAGGAAGATAATGCATAGATTTTTTATAACAAAAAAGCTTCAACTTAAACACTCATGGCGTGGCCAGTCAACATGCCTGCATTTTTTCTAAAAGATAACAACCATTTTTTGAAATAAATCTCATAGGCTTTAGTTTGGGAGAGAGAAATACAAAAAACAATGAGCAAGGAAGAGCTTACCATTGTGTTTTATGTCCAAGAACTCACAAGCTACACCCAACTCATTGGAGCTCACAAAAGCTAAGGGTTGATCCCTGTCATGGTGCCCAAGGTGGCATTAGGAAAGCACGGAGCAAGAATGCAAAGGAAATAAAAAAAGAATGGAGGAGAAGTCGCGACCTGTGAGGCCATGTTCTTAACAAAGGAACCAAGAATGATGCATAAAGAAGTGATAGGTCGCACTTACCATAGAATGGAGGAGAGTATGGAGTTTCAAAGCTTTCCCAAGCTGCAAGGTAGAACATGGACATGGCGACGGTTGAAAAGCAATTCTTTCCAAAGCCTCCATTCTCAAAAGATGTGAAATATTAGGGCTATGCTTGTGTTTTGATCTTTAGGGTTTCCTAAGTCCCTAAGTCGACTTTAGGGTGGTTGTTTAAGTTAGGGAAATTCATGAATATCAAAATAATATGCCATGATGGTCGACTAATGAATTCTAAGGCATTTGTTCTATAGTCATACCTTGGGGAAGGCTTCATGCCTTAGTTGCATTTTTAATTAATTTTCTAGAAATTAATTAAACTATTTTTTTCCTTAGTGATATTTATCATTATCAAATGGATTTTATGAAGAGTCATTAGATCTTGAAAATATGCCTTAGGATTAGGGTTAAGACCTAGGCTTATTTTATTTTTATTGTTTTTAGAGAAAACAATTAAAACATGCAAGGAGGAATATTGTAATATTATGATTTTTTTTAGAAAAATCAAGCTTGTAAAGGGAGATATAAGGTATTGTGTGCAATTTTAAAAAAAAAATCTTTAATTGCAAAAATAGAGTAATTATAAAACTACATCATGTAAAGTAGAAGCAAATCAATACTTTATAGATTGCTTTGTTTTCTTGCTATTTTTAGCAGTTGAGCATTGAATTTTCTTCTTGGTCATATTGGAGTTTTCAGTTGGAGAGATAAGGTGTTTTCCTTGCTTTGAGAGCAGTTTTTTGCTATTTTTAGAAGCCTAACAGTTGATGCATGCAAAAAGTGTGACTTTCCACTTTTATGTTGACTTGTTGCACAATTTTTGGGACCTTTTCCGCGAGCTTTTTTCAAGAGCTCGGATTAGGGTTTGAGACATATATCTTTGGAGAAAACTTAAGGTTTTATAGTTCAATCTTTTTTTTGCTCTTACACATTTTTGAGCTTGAAACTATTTTGTACTCAGTTGAGATTGTTTTTGGCATACTCCTATAGTGAATAAAAAACAACATTCCTACCTATTGTTTTGTGTCTATTTACAGTTACAGCTTGATGTTTATCTTGCGATTTCTATTTAGGGAGTCCTTGTTATGTCCTAGGTTGTAGTTTGATGCAGAAAAGTGCAAGGATATAGGTTGCATGTCATGTTTTAAAACAAACCTTGATGCAAAATGTAAAATTGTTCTTGAGAGGTTGTGAAATTTGTGTTGGTTTTTGAGCACTGTTTGTGAGGAAAATCTAGAATAGTCATTAGTTCACAATCTAATATTGAAAATCATTTCAAAAATCATAGGTTTTAAGATTCTATTTTTTTTTAATCCTTTTCCCAAGAAAGATTTTTAGAATAGGATCATCATACGGAGAACGAGCTCTCTGCGGAGATTCTCTTTCCTGATAGATTACCCACGTCTGGAAAGAGTTTCAATGTTGCAACAGATAGTCTGAATTTTGCAAATTTGATGAGGTGCATATCTGATTGCTAACAATAACATCAAGTATGACTATTGTTCATGGTAAGATAAAACAAGACATGCACATGCAAGATGGAGAGAGATTTGACAATGCACTTGTGTAGATTTTTTATCAATTTCAATATGTATAACTATAAACAATGCACTTACAAGTTTATTTACAACTATATATACAAAACCACTACTAATAAAATTGAACACACATCCACAAAAAATATTTACTAGAAAGAATAATTATATGAAATGGTCTAAGGGTATGTGCGGGATCATGATGGGCCAAAAAGTGGCGATATGTAAGTGATATGATGCCCGATATCGTTGATGACTTTTTTTTTACCCAAAATTGATGAAACGAAAAGGGTGTTTAAAGGAGATTCTTAGCTTTCCACTAATATAAATTATGCTTTACTTTGAATTTAATAACTAATTATTATTCATTTTCTATTTGAATTACGACTAAAGTCTTGATTGATAGGCTAATTGAAAAACATCTATAGCTTTCAAAGGGTATCACATTTTTGAATCTGAAACATGCGTCACATTATATGTTTCACATAATATAGGATTAAAAAAAGAAAGAATTGAATTTCATGAAATTTTGACCAAGTTAAGGTGGTCAGACGTACAATTTTTTTATATTTTTTAAAAGTTGTAATAAAAAAATCATAATTAATTATTTACTTGGAAAAAAATTATGAAAAAATATGCAGCACATCAGGACATGAGTCTTCTACTTATATCTAAAATATTATAAAAAAAAATATTATCATTTTATTGTGGTTAGGGTGGTTAGACAGACACCTACTTCTTATTTTTTCCCTAGAATTGAAGTACCACTGCATTGAAATTTCAAATTTTCACCAAATAGATTTTCTAAAAACAAAAATAAACCTAGTAGTTTAGAAACTACATTCAATTTGCAACAGATTATATTCTTGCATATTTATGAAATAATATAGTTAACTTATTCAAACTTTTATGTCAAATTGCCCAACTCTGATTTTTCTGAATTTATTGCCACTTAAGGGCCTGTTTTTACCATGATGATCCTGCACATGCCCGAGATGATCCCACAATAATGTGCCCCATTTTTGAGACATCCTATTTTTAAAAAAAATATTAATGATTTAAACTCACAAGAGTTTCATTTGAGAAGGTTTGATCTAAGAGGGTTAGATCAAAACCCCTTAGATCAAACTCCATTAGAAACCCCTAAGCTAAATTCAAACCCACATAGGAGTCTCTCCAACACCTTTTTTTTTTTAAATAAAGGTGGCAAAGCCACAAAATTTTATTAAATAAAATGAAATTACATTGTATCCGATGGATAGCAAAAGAATACAAAAATATTTGCAAGATCTAGAAGGAACAATAAGTTGAGATCAAAATTTATAAAGATTGAATATCATATCACTATCAAGGCCTTGCAAAAAATTATCTCGACCCCAAAAGACATAGACATCGTGTGATTTTCCATACACGTAACACCAAACTCAGGAGTCTTTGAGAGAGCCAAACTAGCCATTCAAAAATAAAAGAACAAAAGACACATTAGGGTGAAAAAGAACGGTCGACGAAGCATTGGCAGTTGAGTTTGCCAGAATACCGAAAATAATAGAAGCCATAAAAAAACTCTACAATTTAGTGAGCAAAAAACAAGATGCTTCCACAACAAACCTGGAATAAGAGGCAACCAGAAGGTTAAGAGAAACCAAAAAATATTGTAGCCGAAATATATGAGCAGGAGAGCAAAGGGCCAAGAGACAAATCACCCGAAGAAGAGAAATAAGAAACCCTTAAGTAGAACTTCCCTTTGACAAGGCAATATCCGCAAGAGGAGGGAAGTGAGTTTCTTTATGGGGCTCAAAAAGAGCATGTTGGATAAGAAACCAAATTTCTTTATAAAGCTCATAGATGGGATCACAAACAAAATTTCCAAACTGGTGCCTAAGAATCCTAAGTCGAACATTGAATTCTTGTGAACAATCATTGATAAGGCATGTCCATTATAAAAATAATAATTTTGCTTCACCTTTTGAGGTATCAAATGAAATCATTTGGAAATGTCATTTTATAAATATGGAGCTCTTAATATTAGCTTTTAAAAAAATATAATAGATATATTTTTTAAATTTTATATTGAATGCATGTCCATTGTAATAAAATAATAAACTCAATTCAAAATGTTAGGAAAACTAATAAATTTTATCATAAAAATCTAAACAAATGTGTTGCACTCCACATGGATGTCCTTATTTCAATGAAAAATAAAAATAAATTTGATATATATGTCAAAATAAACTTGTTATGAAATAATATAGGTCTATATTTTTTTTTAGTAATAATTCAAAATTTCCTAATAAATAAAATATTTAACAAAAAATATATAAAACAATCTATCCACTAGAGATTGGAGTTAGCAATCCAATTTCGAGAAATTATAGAAAAAATTTATTTGTAGTGAAAGTTAGTGATATGGGAAAATATTTGTTGGTAAAAATAATAGAAAAAATGATTGAAATAAAAATAAAAATGTTAAAATATAATTTAAAAAAAAATTCAAATAAATTGCAACCTAAATCTACATAGTAAATGTCACAACTCATTAGTTTACATCATTCTTAAATTTTTGACTATTTGTTTGGTATAATTGACACACATTATAATTATTAAAAAATATTGAGTTTTAGTGTACCACCTAGGTCATAAAGTGTGACACATTATTGTGTAATCACTTAAAGAAAAATAACTTTAAAATATAATATAGAAAGAATAACTATATAAAATGATAGAAAACCTACAAATCCAAATATTCAATCTAGAAAAACATTTGCAACATTGACTCATACACCATAAAAGAATAACCCTTGCCCTCTAGATCAATCATGACTCATACACCATAAAATAATAAAAGCATGTTCTAGATCAATCATGCACAATTTGTTTTTAAAAAAAACACACAATTATAAATAGACACAAGAAATCTATATCACGAAGAGTTAAATAACACAATCTCAAACAAAAATTAAACACAATTATCTATTTGTATGATCACATGACATGAAGAAAATGTGTCTTCAACCCACAATTCTAGTTTTAGCATACCTCCATAGTTTGCATTCATGTCTATTAATCCAATACAAACTACACCACATGCAATATGAAGTACAACTTAAACAAAGACATTAATTTCATGATCTAGTCTAGCAATGTTGTCACGGATAAGAACACAAATAAATACTTGAAAACACTTCAAGCTTTTGTTATATTGTATTTAATTTTCAAAATATGAAAGAAGAAAAAAAATGTTATGTTTCCTCCATCCAATATTAAAACATAGTTTAATCTTTTGGCACATATCATTTGATTGACTATCATTTTTTTCTCATTTTTCTTAATATTTTTTTTTAAAATCTACTAACAAAATTAGTATAGTCCTAAGACCAATCAACAAACTACAAACCATCTATTTTAAAAAAATGATTGATACCAATTTTGAATTTTTTTTAATGATTACATATCATTTAAGAGCTTAAGATGTGCAAAATTAGCTATTATGATTAGGTACCCTTCTCTTATGAATGAGAAAAGCCAACCCAATAAAAATGTATTTGTTATAATTTGATTTAAATAAACAACTATTAGTAGTGGGAGGCCTAGCTCACTTGACTAAAACATCTTGTTGAAGGGAAGAGATCATGAGATCTAGTCTCCCCCAAAACCCTGGTACCGGATACCCCAGTCTATAAAAATAATAATAAACATCTATTTTTTTTAAGTTGTTTCCAAAGAAAAGGTATGTTCTTTACCCACTGTCATAATCAAATAGTACAACTCAACAACTCCTCTAAACTTATCCATTTACGGTCTACTACTGGAAAATGTCAGGCACTTTATATCTCAAGATTTGTATGGTCTTTCTCATTTATTGAAACAAATAGTTTGCAGTAAACTCCTTGGATCGAGCTGACGACAACAAAAGGAATGAATAGTCTAAAAATTGAAAACTTCTTACAGTCTGATATTTCCACTGGGCTGCCAATCATAGAATATACAGCATTTATTTCTGTGATCACAGGACTTCCCCATTAAAATCCTGTAAATACCCAGTTGTCCTCTGATCGACCCGGTACAGGCTTTCACATGCATTCGATCTCCTGCAATTCCAGAGAGGACATACATATCTTAACTGTTCCAGCTCATTGCAATTACTGTGAATCTTCCATAACAACTTCTGGTATCATTTCCAACGAAGGCCTCCATGAATGTCTGGAAGCTCTGCCATTAATGGCCGACTCTTCCACCTCCAATTTGTTGATCAGCAACGAAGCTATGGACTCCTCGCTATGGCCCTCAGAAATCAGCTCAGAGAACTCCTGGGCAGAAACCAAGATCTTAATACGTACAACACCATTTTCTCTGCCAGAAACACCATTTTGTTTGCCAAAAACACAGACTCTGTCTGCACATTTAGGAATCGATAGAACTTTCTGTTCATCTTTAGTGCTTATGGGAAACACAGATTCGTTCCCCTCATCATACAATGATGCACAGTTTCCCATGGATTGCTGAAAATGATATTGATGGATATGGCAAGCTGGATTTCTTATAATTGTAAGGCAGGCAAAAGAAAAAGTCAGTCCACATCAAAGTTATATCCACTTTAGGGTGGAGAATCCGTGTTTTTTAGTTGTCATGGCATCTTTCTGTACGTTTCGTGATTGACAACTATACAGAAATGGTGTTTCTACGCGCAATTGCTCGTGTCACCGGTGGAACTGTACTGTAAATGCCAACTATTTCTGGCTGGTTTATGTCAATGATGACGTACTGGCCTACCTTCCAACAAGCGCTTCTGATACTTTTAGACCAGAACAGGTAGTATTATAAGAGGAAAAGGTAGTATTATAAGGGGTTGTGATTGTTATCTTTCTCTTGTGGGTCTTACCCCATGATCTGATATGTTAGGTCATGAGGTAACCACTCATTAGATTGGAAATGCCATGGAAGGGCTAGTGATTTTCTTTATGAGACATTGCTTTCATGGCATCAAGAGCTTTGTCCATCTATTTTAGTGTATGGGGGCAAGTAGGGGTGAGAGGACATATTGTGGTCCACGGTTTTATATGGATATATGGGTGTGGGATGTATTTGTAAATAATGATAATGTGATTTGAAGAAGAAATGATCGTTTATCTTTTTTGATGGAGAGTGCTCATTATTATAGTATTTAAGAGATAGTTGTAAATTTATTTTTACATTTATTAATAGTGAATCTTGTTATACATTTATTTATATTTGCTATTTTCAAAAGACATTGTATTGTAGAAGTTTGAATGTCAGTTTTTAACATTATGCAAGAAGTTATTTAAGGTACCCATCAATGAATGTGTTGGTTGTACTCCACACTACCATCGACATTCCTATATATGCCATCCCTGTGCCACTCCTGTAAATATCTTGCTCATGTCTACAAGTATACTCATGATTAATAACTCTATATTAATACATGATACTCCTATCACTATTATGCTCATGTCTACAATTATACTCATGATTAATAACTCTACATTAATACAGGATACTACTATCACTATCATGCTTATTTTTACATTTATTAATAGTGAATTTTGTTATACGTTTATTTATTTTTGCTATTTCCAAAAGACATTGTATTGTAGAAGTTTGAATGCCAGTTTTTAACATTATGCAAGAAGTTATTTAAGGTACCCATCAACAAATGTGTAGGTTGTACTCCACACTACCATCGACATTCCTATATATGCCATCCCTGTGCCACTCCTATAAATATCTTGCTCATATCTACAACTATACTCATGATTAATAACTCTACATTAATACATGATACTACTATCACTATCATGCTTATTTGTAACTTCTAATGATCCCATTTAATTTAATGTAAAAATTATGCCTATTACCATCATATCAAATTAGATTATGACAATTGATAAAAATTAAAAACAAATAAGTATTTAACAAACTTAATAAACTAATGCACAACTTTATAAAATTGTAAAACCTTGATAATTAGAAGTTTTTCAATTTGAACAAGATTTTACTAATTTCTAGGGCTAATGGTAGCCTTTCCAAATAAGGAGCATGAATAATTATACATTTCTATTACAACGAAAATTCATCAAGTCAATAGTAATAAGATAACAATTTTTATTGACTTAAACACAAATACCAAGTACTTTAAATATAGCAAAGTTTGTCTAATTGATTTGACAATATAATCTTCAAGTCCACTCTCAACTCCATTTTGTTTCAACTAAGGGAGCTAATACCAAAGTTTTTCCTTGATATTTTTAGCTTCTACTATATTTATTCACCTTGTTTTCTCGTCATTGCTCCATTAGTATTCTATGCCTTCCTTAATTATCTCAAATCACACTTTTAACATTAGATAGTCCTATGTAATAAGACTTTGATTATTTACTATTGTAATATGGTTTGAAAAAGTAATGACCAACAATTTTCTTTAATGTAGTGTAATTACTATAGTAGTATTTTATAGGTGCAAGAAAATATTTTATTTATTTATTGAAATTAAGTTTGATAGATATAATAAGTAATGCAATTTAATTAGTTTAGTTTAGTGTTGTAGCATATCATATAATATAATTCAAAAAAGTTTAAATTTAAAGAAGTGAAATTGCTTAGTTAATTTTGATGATTGATAGATAATTGTTCACTATTTTGATCATAATTGTTTAATATTATCTTGTAATCACATAAAAAAGGATTTGTTAGAAGCATAATGTAAAAACTAGTCACAATAGCCAACAATTTTTTTTTTACTAGCAAATAATAAAATACTAAAACAACCTACACGGGTAGTAGAGTTGGCTTGGGCAGTGGGTTTGCTCCCCATTGGTCTTGGGTTCAACTCCACTCTCGGGTTTAAGAGGTGGGACTTCTTGCGGGCAGGGGATCTCACCCGCAGGGGACTAGTTTCACCCTAGCTCACTCCAGGTACCCAAGATACGAGCTGTTGGACCGTTGGGCTGAGTCACTAGGACACCCCTGTTGTATACAAAAAATAAATAAATACCTAAACCATTTTTAATCAACAACATTGATATAAATGTGATCTTATTCAATGGATACCACAATGTATAAATGGGAATCAAAGTACAAAGCTCATAACTTACGAGCACCTGGTAACTATAAGAGCTTGACTAGTCATGCATAACAACTAGATGTTTGGGTTCTTGATTACCCAAATTGAGGGTACCCAACCACATGGACCATTACACCATCCATCCCAACCAAGTGGATCTAGAAAAATATCTCAAAGAACAATTCCATAGTAATGGTGTCATGGCTAGGGGCTTAGGTGAGGGATGAAATCTATATTTTTCAAGGGAACGATAGAGATGAGGACCTTGGTGCATCTCATGCTACACTAGGGGTCCATCCCCATCTTTATGGTGTCAATCATGTCATCGAACAACTAGGAAGAGGACTACAATGCATCTCATACTACACCAAGGGTCCATCCTCAACCTCAAAAGGTCATGTAGACTTAAAAGGGAGATTTCCATAAGAAGTGAAATTTTGCAGGTTGGTGGATTCCAGCTTTATTCACCCCTAGGTCACCAACAACAAGTATATCCATCCAAGAAGGACTAGTGTTGAACATATACCACCACATGGCCTTGGTGATTTTTTCAAATAACCCCTTCACAATATGAGTATCACTTGAAATCGATCATCTTTGTGCTATAAGTGATACCATGCTAACCCTCTTGATATAATTGTTAGCCTTGGGTTTCTATTACCTATATAATATGGGTAACAACCACTTGAACTACTCCACTATGACATCTCAGATAACCCCTAGCACTCTTTCACCTTTGTGATATAGGTGAATTCTAGTTAATATGTAAGATACTAATATAGCTCTAAGCATCGGTAATTGACATGGTCTAATGATGACCAACTAACTACACCAATATCTTGAAGGTTCAAACTTGAGCTCATATTCACATGAAATTCATTGGAATTTAGGCCACATTTGATTTGGCATGGATGGCATCCTAAAGTGATACAATGCGTTGATTTGGGGTAGCTAGAAATAAAGTATTAATGAACCATCCCACATACCTATGAACAATAAGGAAATAACCCACCCTTATATTTTCAAGTTGAACTTGTTGTGCCCCATTATTAAGGCATTTAAAATAATGAACATAGACAATAAAAGGGTGAGTTAGTGATATATTATTGAGGATTAAGGATATGACACCCACCATCATGCAATAAGATTACAAGTAGGCCTATATTAGGTGACCCTTAACTTATGACCAAATTATTGATTTAATATAACTCTGAATTCAATGCTATACCACTCACTCAAGCTTAACTCATTATTGATTATATTTTTCTCATATTATATGTAACATGCCCAAAGTTTACCCTATTATTTTCACCTAAGTTTAACCCATATATGAGAAATGATAAAGTTCACCAACATACAAAAATAAAATTTTCCAATCCAACAACATAGATGCAAATTTGAAATAAACCCATTCTAGATTATATTGCGTTAATAAAGTAACATTATATAATTCCAAGTAATGAATACATCTTTCATTTACATTATCCAAATAGATGCAATAGAATAATTACAAATGATAGTTAACAAAAAATTTAATCTACAAGAACATATTGGTCAAGTTGTCCTTATCTAGAACACATATCTTCATCTTCTTTTATTTCACACAATCTCAACTGTCAACTGCATGAGGGAGAGCATCACCTAAGTGTTTTTCCACCAACCATAGACTTAATGTAGTCCCTCACACATCTTTCTAACCGGTAAGATGGACCTACCCTTCAACAAAGAGATTGTTATGGAAACTCTCTACTATAGTTCCTACTTGGTAGAACCTTCAAAATTTTATGTTCCACTGTCCTGAAACATTGTTTAGTTATCTCATAGACCTTGTTCTTGCCCATCAGCTAAGATTTATGTCACAAGGGTTTAGGGTTGTATGCTATGGGGGTTGCTTTTTCTTAGTGTAGACAAATAAAATTGACCTAGGCCTGCAAACTTAATTTTCCTCCATATTTCTTCTAAAACATAATTAAAACATTTGATTATGTCATTCTATCCAAGTTCAACTATTAATTAAATAATTCTTAACTATTTAATTAATTCATATCTGTTATTCTTCCTGACTATTTAAATAAATAAATCATATTTATTTTATTTAAATATGTCACTAATGTCTAATATCCTCTTTAATTAAATAAATCACTAAATTTATTTAATTAATCCATTATTCCCTCTTGATTATTTGAATAAATAAACTTTATTTATTTATTTAAATACGTATCTAACTATGATGTCTTCTCATAATTAAATAAATCCTCCATAAGTTATTTAATTATTGGTCCATTTCCTCCACAATTAAATAATTGAAATTAATTATTTTATCGTCCCATTTAATTCTCCTCCAAAATTTAAATAAAATCATTTATTTGAATTTCCCTCTTTCCAAGTAAATAATTTTAAATTATTATTTACTGTCACATGGTCCCACCACTTTTGAATTAAATTAATTTTTAATTTAGGAGGTCTGTATCATCTCTTGTGGGAAATAATTTTAAATTTCTATTTTAATTTCCCACTTTCCTTTTTTTTTGTGCCACCTCTTCTTATCACATGCAATTCTAACCCTTGATTTGATTCTCTTAAAATCAAATCTTGGCCATTCATTTTGAATTGTTGCCCTAAACCTAATTAGGGATTGTCACATGCATTCATGACCATTGATTTAGGGCTTTTGTCATCTTTCAATCTCGTCCCTCCATCTAAAATTGACATTTCTATAAAATGGCAATTTTACTCTCATTTTGCCATCTACAATCTACATCTTGCATCTCTCAAGCCTTGGCATACATGCATACTTCTTGCTACCATTGTTATTTTGTAGGTTTTCTATTATATATAGAATTTAGCTTTGCATTTAGCATAAGAATCCTTCAACATTTGATTAGGTCTTGTCATAGCTATAGTTTCTCACACAAAATCTGAGGGCACACTAGATATTGCAGCAAATAGAGGTGTAATGAAGGTCAATCATGGAGGTTGAAGATCTTGGGTAAACTCTTTCCTTTTATTTTCATGTTCTACCCTATGTGCTTCATTACTTACTTTGGGTTTGATTTGTTTATGATCTAATCGTGCTAACCTAAATTTACCCTTAGTTACATTAGTGAACCCGACAATCACTTATTTGCAAGTTTCGTACGGATTTGTTTCGGATTTTTTGCAGGTACATGTATAGAACGATGCAATCACAACATCCCGAGACACAAATGCTCTATCACGACACAATAGTTTTCAAAAATGACACATTTTCTCTGTCAAGCTGCATATGCTAAACTGAATGACGCATCTGATCTGTTGAGCCACATTCGTGAACCCGAGCGACTCATTTTATTTTCAAGTCGCATTTGCTCTGCATAGCGACGCATTTTCCTATTACACTCCTAAATTTTGATCTTGAGCTGCATCTGCTCTATTGCAACACATTCACCTGGGTAAATTTTGTTGTATCTTTCCAAATTTCATTTTTTGCTTTATAGGATAAGGTTTTGGGGTTACTAATTTGTTTGTTAGAACATGTGGCAATCTGGAGTCTAACCCTTGTTGTTTGTGTTTTTATTTTCACAATCCTAATCAAACAAACAACCCTACAACTTTGCATTTACATTTCATGAGTTAAAATGAACGTGCATGCACATTCATGGGATTAAAAAGAACATAATCATGCATTACAACTCATTGGCTTAAAATAAACTTACATTTATTCATAGCATTGGCTTAAAATAAACATTGCTTGTCTCACACACAATTGGGTTTAAAATGAACAAGTGTCTTGTGTGTCTTATGGTTTAGTGATAATCTCCTAAGTGTGTATGCAATTCTCTTGTGCTTTGTGCAATCTTGAGAAAAAAAAACACTAAGAGATGGTTACTTTATCACCCCTGACATTTCATTTTGGGTTTAAAAATGAACAAATCTTACTAGTGTGAGCTAAGTATATTGTGTGTGCTCTCTCTTTGTTTATGCAAAAAAATATTGATCGAACTACATATATACTTACTTGTTATTGTTTATCCTTAGAGGGCCTTCCTGGTGGGAAAAAGTAATCACTCCAAGGAACGACCCAACCAAGAACATGCTAAATCCAAGAGACTTACAACCGGTATATAAGTGTGGGTACTTGAGGAAAGTTCAAGTGTCACGAGGATTATTTCGACAAGATGGGAAACAATGGTCTCTTGTCGTATGGATGATCCCCCATGAACAAAATGCCTATACTAGAACCCTTGTTATAGTAAGCCAAAAACCTTTATCTATTTTTGGTGCAACAATGGTCATTGCCAAGGCATCCAAATTCTCATAGTTCTTAGTAGAGGTAAAAAGCTTGCCATGGGAGATTCATGGGAGCTTGAAGCTTGGTTGACCTGAGAAGTGAGTGCAATGTAAGGGGGAGCCTATGTGGCCAAGCTTCTAAGTCACTCGCTAAGAATAAGTGTGGTTGGAGTAAAATCCACATGGAATCCTAAAGAATATAGTACTTCGAACGATAGGGTTGTACATGTCTTCTATGTGCTTGTGTTCACAAACTTTCAAAAACAATGTGTTTGCCAAGTGTTTTTCAGACCCAATGAAAAATTAAACATCCTTTTTAGATCTAGAACAACACCTAAAACTTCAAACAATCTTCACAATCTACCAAAATTTTCCAAGAAAATAGACTCTGCAACACATTTGTTAAAACTACAACACATTTTCCATATTTGACCGCATTTTGATTCCTAAACCACATTTTCTATCTCAAACGTCGCATATTCCTGTTTTGCAACACATTTATTTTCCCAAGAACCGCAATTGCTCTGTTGTACCGGATTTTCTTTTTGAAACGTCGCATTTTCTCATTATGTGACACATTCGCTCCCCTGCAATGCATTTGAAACCTGAAATGACATAATTTCCTATGTCCTAAAAATACATTACCACTATAAAAAAACCGAGGCTTAACATTTCCAAATAGATTCGAGACATCTTTTTCTATAGTCTTTGTCCACAACCAAACCAAGAATTTCTCAAATTCCCCCATGCATTTTAGGTTGCATTTTTAGTTTGCCAGAGGTCTACGATTGCACTTCCTTAATTGCATCCTTAGGTTTTACCATCATTTTAGGTCCTCACTTTGTAGATTTTAGAATAGGAATCCTTTCCATTCTTTGTCAAACCTTTGCCTTCAAGAGTAGGTTTTCATTTGACTTGATCAAACCATTTCCTTTAGTCTTTGTCCTTTTGAGAGCCATTTCCAACTCAATAGTCTAGTGTGGAAACCTCACTTTGTCATCTTTGTCCTTTAGTCCTTTTTACAAGTCCCTTGACATTCCAAAATTAAGACATTGCCTAAAATTTGTATGGTTGAGTGTACGTCTCCTTAAGTTTACTAGTATTGAGTGCATCCTAGAATCCTTAGCATTTGCATTGCATACCTTTAGTCTCCTCATTTTAGTCTCATTTGCATATACCATTCACCATCATTTCATAGCATCCCTCATTTCAAAAAAATTAAGCCCAAAAATATAGTCTCATACCATTTGCATTTGGTCATCCTCTCTCCATCCCCCATTTGAGAAATTTTTTTTATGGTTGAAACAAGACTCCAAAGAAAAAGAAGACTAATGGATACCTTTGGCCAAGACACCAACCTTTACAATTTCCCTGATGACATGAATACAAATACCAAAAATTCTCTAATGACATAAATGCAACTACCAGCATGGGGAGTTCTTTCATAAATCCATTTAGTGAGATGACCATTCCATCTTCTTCACACAATCCTTTTGAACAATTCATCCACAAAGATCAAAATGGACAAATCTTTCAAGAAGATATACACGTTGTGGCACAAAATCCTAAAGTGGCTTCCTTTGTGGAAGAGTTAGTCTTGCAAGATTCAAAAAGATACCTAGCCATGCTCCTTAACCAAGGGGATAGGTTACCAAAATGATTTGAAATCAACACCATAAGGGAAACATCTCTCGATCATACCACCCAAATAAGTCAATCGCAATCACCACCTTCACATGAGGCAAATAAGGCTTCCATGGGAGATACAACACAAAATGCTTCACATACTATTAATGTTATTGGTGCTACCAATACTCAAACAACAACCAATACATCCAATGTGGTCCATACAACATCTATTGGGGGAAAATCAACCCTAACAAACACCACATCGCATTCAATCCCTCAACAAATGTCCACAACTCCCTCTCAAACTATTGGACTAACATTTGGGACTTCATCTAATACCATAGGAACCAATACATCAAACCTCTTTGGAGCTTCATCTAGCTCTATGGGAACATCAACAAACCTTTTATTAGGATCCTCTACTAATGCCATGGCAACTAACTCATCAAACCCCTTTGGGAAAAAATAAACGATGAGTTGTCATTCAAGGACCTCACTCCAATGTTCCTAATTCATCACAAATCAATACCAGTGTTCCCTTGAGACAGAACATAAAATTTCCATAAGGTCACATATAACAATTTGGACAAGGAAATAAAGTCACCCTACATATGACTCCATTTGGTCATCAACATGTTCAAGGACAACAAGGTCCATGTTGTGCAGTTTTTGCACACACGCCCCACTGAAAGTAGGGATCCTCTTTCTTGCTCTTTTGGTTTTTCTCTTTTGGTGTCTTGGCCCTTCTATTTTGAGGATTCAATCGCTTGGACATGTTCTTGGATGCTTATCTTGCTTCTATTTTGGGGCCCCCTTTTTGATTTATTTTGAAAGCCTTAAGTTTTGGGTTCATTTCAAGTTTTTTCATTGTTTTTAGGAAAATCCACTCTTGGCGGAATTTCTTGGTTTCCTTTCGAAGCTCGGTGACACATGATGTTCATTGAAAATCCAGATATTTTGGCATTCGCATAATTCCTTTGTGACCGGATTTCCCTAGTTTGTCCTTTGCTTTGTCGGGTTCTTGAGTTTGGTTTGACCTGTCTTGTCGATTGCATTAATGCTCGATTGTATCTTCTTTTGCGGCAGTGTTAAATCGATTTTGGGGAAGTTTTATGCCATTTTAAGTTTCATTATTTTCTTCCTATTTGGTTTGGAGTGCTTATTCTTGAGTGTTGTTGTTGGAGTGTGCGTTTGGGATTGGATTCGATTGTTGCAGTTGGATTCTCTGGGCGCCATTTGCATTCTGCTCGGACTTTGTGGTTTCTTACCAGATTCCTTTGTTTTGATTTCTCTGTTCTCATGGTATTTACACGATTCTCTCTCTCATTTATGATTGAAATGAATTGCTTTATGTTTTGTGTGTACATGTTGTGAGTTAGAATGCTGATATGATAGGGTTTTACAATTGATGCTTGGGTTTATGGTTTTCATTTGGGGGTGCTTTCATGTTGATTCACATTGCTATGCTTTTTCTTGTTGAATCCGTGTGATTCTTTGGCATCTTGGGTTTGAATTCTTGCCAGTTTTAGTATTATATATTTCAAAGCTAGAGGGGTTTCCCATTTTGTTTGATGCCCTTCCTAGGTGAGTGTTTTGAGCTCGTATTTTGACTTTATCCCGGGGCAACTTGCCTATATTGGCCATGTCGAACCTTCTGTAAACCCTTGCGAGTAGACAAGTGGAGCCCAAGTTTTTATGTGCGCTCATGGCAGAGGTTTAGGGTTTTGTACCTAGTGTTGGTATGTGGCGACTGATCATTCTATACTGTACACTCTTCATATATCCTCGCCGGGGTCTGGGGCCGGGCCGGGCCCCGGGCGGGGGTTCGGGGGCGGTAGCCCTCGAGAAAATTTTTTGGCCTGCTTTTTCGCGAAATTACTGAAAAAGGGAAAAATCACAAAAAGGGAAAAATCCCCGATTTTGTATAACCCTAATTTATAAAGGGTTTAGGATAGAGTTACAGTATCATAAGAAACAGGCGATTATTCGCGATAATGTAATAGGGTTTTACACTGGTTAATGAAATCATTGGATGGCTGCGGTTTGGTGGATGTAGCCCATATTGGGTGAACCAAATTAAATTCTCTGTGTTATTTTTCTGTGTGTTTTACTTCTGGTTTATTTGATAAAATCTGCATTTAGCTTTTAGATATCTACCATTCAAAACCTAACAAGTGGTATCAGAGCGGGTTGTTTTCAATTATCATTTGCAAGAAAGTCTCACAGTTAAGTGGGAGCAATGGCAGACGAGGGTAAGATGAAGGTTGATAAGTTCAATGGGCAGAACTATCAGTTATGGAAGATGCAGATGGAGGACTATCTCTATCAAAAGGATTTATGGCGGCCATTGGAAGGGAAAACCAAGAAACCCACAGCAATGACGGATGAGGACTGAGATATTTTGGACAGAAAGGCACTTGGCAGTATTCGCTTATGCCTGGTACAATCGGTGGTGTTCAATATTACAACAACAAAGACAACTCTAGAGTTGATGGAAACCCTAGCAAAGTTATATGAAAAGCCTTCCGCTTCGAATAAGGTATTTCTTATGAAGCGTTTATTTAATATGAAAATGGTACAAGGTGGATCAGTTACTGATGATTTGAATGAATTTAATACGGTTACCAGTCAATTAACTTCTGTAAAAGTTAACTTTGATGAAGAAGTTAGGGCTCTTTTGATTTTGTGTTCTTTTCCTGAAAGCTGGAATAGCTTGGTAATGGCGGTTAGCAATTCTGTTTCTGGTTCAAATACATTGAAATTTGATGATGTTGTTGGTGTTATTTTGAGCGAGGAAATTCGTAGGAAAAGCTCAGGTGGAACATCCACATCAGGCAGTGTTTTGAATGCAGAAAGTAGGGGCAGAACAAATGAGAGACGAAACAATTTTGGGAGTCGTGGGAAGTCACGAGGAAAATCAAGGGACAGAAGGTCCCAATCTAGAGACAAGAGGGATTGCTGGTACTATGGTAAGCCAGGGCATGTAAAGAAAGATTGTTGGTCTCGAAAAAATAAAGAAGGAGACAAACAAGAAGGAAATAAAGAGGCAAATGTGGTAAGTAATAAATCTGATGAGGATGCTTTGATTCTTTCTCTTGATAATGCTGATGATTCTTGGGTGTTAGATTTAGGGGCTTCATTTCATGCTACGCCCCATAGAAATTATTTTCTTGATTATGTCCAAGGGGATTTTGGGCTAGTTTATTTGGGAGATAATGAACCTTGTCAGATTGTTGGAAAGGGAAGAATCAAGATCAAGTTGCAGAATGGGAATCATTGGCTACTACATGAGGTAAGGCACGTTCCAAAGCTAAAAAGAAATTTAATTTCTGCAGGGCAACTAGATGATGAAGGTTGTGTTGTTACATTTAGTGATAAAAATTGGAAGGTTACAAAAGGTGCCTTAGTAGTAGCAAAAGGTGCGAAAGTAGGCACCTTATATCTTTGTACAGGTCATACTGTTCCTTCTACTTTAGCTATTGTAGATAAAAATCAATGTTCAGGAACAGTTGCTGCAGTTCAGCAGGAAGAAAATCAGATAGTTGTTGTGAATTCTCAATCAGCACTATGGCATAACAGACTTGGGCATATGAGTGCAAAAGGTATGAAAGTACTTCATTCAAAGAATGTTTTACCAGGTCTAAAATGTGTTAATATGGATTTCTGTGAAAGTTGTGTTTATGGAAAACAAAAGAGAGTTAGTTTTCTCAAGGATGGGAAACAAAAGAAAGATGAGAAATTGGAGCTTGTGCATACGGATGTATGGGGACCAGCTCAGGTATCTTCTCTCGGTGGCTCTCATTATTATGTCACATTCATTGATGATGCAACTAGGAAGGTATGGATTTATTTCATTAGGCAGAAATCTGATGTATTTGAAACTTTTAAAAAATGGAGAAGCTTGGTTGAGAATGAGACAGGTAAAAAGTTGAAATGTCTCAGATCTGATAATGGTGGTGAGTATTGCAGCAAAGAGTTTGAAGATTATTGTTCCTCTAATGGTATTCGTAGGCAGAAAATGGTTCCAAGGACTCCACAGGAAAATGGAGTGGCTGAGCGCATGAATAGAACAATAATGGAGCGTGCACAGACTATGAGATTGCATGCTGGGTTGCCTTTAAACATGTGGGAAGAGGCTGTAAACATTGTTGTTTATTTAATTAATAGAGGTCCATCTAATCCTTTGGGTTGTGGTATTCCAGAGGAAGCATGGAAAGGTAAGAAGGTGAGTTATTCTTTTTTGAAAACCTTCGGTTGTGAAGCATTTGCACATGTAGATTCTGAAAATAGAACCAAGCTTGATGCAAAATCAAAGAAATGTATATTTGTTGGATATGGCATAGATGAATTTGGTTATAGGCTTTGGGATTTTGAAAATAAGAAAATTGTGAGAAGCAGGGATGTCATATTCAATGAGAAAATGTTGTACAAAGATCTATTGCAGCAGCATGAGAAGAAAGAACAGGATTATGCAGTGCTGGATGATATTACAAACACCAATGTTCTAGTGGTTCCTCATGCTCCGCAACAGCAACAACAAGAAATACCACAAACTCCAGTGAATGTTAGGCGATCTTCAAGGTTAAGTAGACCTCCAGAAAGATTTTCTCCCTCTTTGTACTCTATTCTATTAACTGATGCTGGTGAACCAGAATGTTATCATGAAGCTATGCAGGTGGATACCAAGGTTTAGTGGGAGCATGGAATGGAAGAAGAAATGGACTCCTTGCTAAAAAATCAAACTTGGGAATTATGCAAGTTGCCTGCAGGTAAAAAGGCTTTAGCAAACAAATGGGTTTATAGGATGAAAGAGGAGGATGGAGGTAAGAAAAGATTTAAATCTAGATTAGTTGTAAAGGGATTTGCACAGAAACAAGGTATTGATTTTGATGAAATATTTTCTCCAGTTGTTAAAATGACCTCTATTCGTACTGTGTTAAGTATTGTGGCTGTTGAAGATTTGCATTTAGAACAGCTTGATGTTAAAACTGCCTTTCTCCATGGTGATTTGGAAGAGGAAATTTATATGGAACAACCACAAGGATTTGAGGTCAAAGGTAAGGAGAAACTGGTGTGCAGATTGAAGAAAAGCTTATATGGCTTGAAGCAAGCACCTCGACAATGGTATCTTAAATTTGATAGTTTTATGGCTGAGCAAGGTTACAATAGGTGTAATTCAGACCATTGTGTTTATTTTAAGATGCTAGGTGAAGATAGCTACATTATTTTATGTTTATATGTTGATGATATGCTTGTATGCTATGTGGCGACTCATCATTCTATAATGTACACTCTTCATGTATGGTTCGGGGGCGGTAGCCCCCGAGAAAATGTTTTGGCCTGTTTTTTCATGAAATTACTGAAAAAGGGAAAAATCCCCAATTTTGTATAACCCTAATTTATAAAGGGTTCAGGATAGAGTTACAGTATCATAAGAAATAGGCGATTATTCACGATAATGTAATAGGGTTTTACACTGGTTAATGAAATCATTGGATGGCTGCGGTTTGGTGGATGTAGCCCACATTGGGTGAACCACGTTAAATTCTCTGTGTTATTTTTCTGTGTGTTTTACTTCTGGTTTATTTGATAAAATCTGCATTTAGCTTTTAGATATCTGCCATTCAAAACCTAACACCTAGGGCATCACCAATCCCTCTTATTTGCTACGAGGTGGTTTTTGAATTCAAGGGTGATTTGTAGGAGGTCTAGATTGAGCTGGCTTCAAGCTCCAGTTCCTCAAATTTGTGATCATTCGATCAATTTGAGTGAGGTCAAGAGAAACCGTAGGTCTTCAGGTTTTTAAAAGTCTTCGTGGAATTCCTTATCTGCCATAATTCCCTGATTTCCTGTTTTCTCTTTGTTGTTTTGAAATGTGCTTTGATCCGGATTTTTGCATGCTTCATGAATTTCTGCTACCTTCAAATTTCCCCAGTTTTTCCCTTGCTTGGTTGTTTTCCCAAAAAATTTCTTAAGTGGTAAAATTTCATTTAATTCGTTGGAATCCATGCCCTTTGGATTTTTGTGAATGTTCTTGACCCCTTCCTTTTCTCATAATTCTTAAACTGTTGCCATTCTCGGGGATTTCTATCTGAGGCGAATTTTCCCGAGGTCTTGCTGAAAATGAAGATTCAAGAGATTGCATGAATGATTGCTTGGTTATTATGCATTGGATGATTAATTTTACTTGTTTTAAGGTGCATCATGTGACTTCTTGGTTAAATTGATTGATCAAATTATGGATTGGATGCTTGTATGCTCACTTCGCTGGATTTTGCCTGGTCCAGATTTTTTTGGAATTCCTTTCTAGCCTGGATTTCGCGATGGGGCTAAAAACCCAAACTTTGAGACAGTTAATTTCATAAGGGGTTTTGAGATTTTTTATTGTTATGGATCTTGTATTCAGGAATGAGTTTATCATTTATGATGGATTTAGCTGAGCTTTATGATATGATGGATCTTATTTTTGGTGTCTTTATTGCATGCAGGCAGAATCAGGTCAAGTTGTGGCTGGGCAGAGCAAGGGAAAGGTGATGGATCCAAATGCTAAAGGTTTAGCTATCTATGAGGCAGAGAGAGTTAAATTTTACATCAAGAGTAGAATCCTAGATAGCAAGCTGACTTCCATCTGGTTAGGGATCACTGATACAAATTTTGGAATGTGGGATTATGAAGAGTTCAAGGCAAGGATGGCAGCACATAACCTCCCTTTGTTAGCTAGAAGGATATTGGAGTTTGGGTTGGCACATGTGGCTAGATTTCCTTCTACGGTCCGGTGTTATGAGTTGGTTCTTGAGTGTGCTAGGCACTATGACAAGGGTACACAAAGAATAGTGGTCCTTAGGGAAGAATTGTGGCAAACTTTGACCTTGTATCTATAGCTCAGACCTTTGACATGCCTGATCGGTCACATGTTGTGGCCTTCGACATGGATTTAGCAAAGAAACATTATGAGGAGAATGTTGTCAAGTCCCAACAAGTTATCGATTCTTGGTTGGAGAAACCCAAGTCCCACTTCTCCAAGCTACTCAAGCAACTGTTCAAACTCAATTTGAGAAGAGAGTACTATGATGCTATCACACTCCTCAGCAAAGTAGTAGGATTGAAAATTCCAAGAATATTTGAGAGTTGGATGTTCAATGTCATTGGACATATGGAGCAAGGTGTCGATTACCACTGGGTAGACATTATAAGTGCAATGATACATGAGGAGATGTGTAATGTCCTATAGACAAAGATCTTCACAATGACCTCCTATTTGGTATATGCACTTGCAAGGTTTCACCCATATAAGTGACTGAGCACCAGAGGTGTGTTTGGGAAAGATGTAATTTATGAAGTGTATCCACAAATACACTTGGGTGGTGGAAGCTATAGGATCGTGAATGATGCATTCACCATGTACATCACTAGGTTGTTGCAGGCTGCTGAGCATGTTAAAATTTAAGACAAGGCCAAATAATTAATCAAAAGGTTTGGAGCTTGGTTCATTCAGTTCCCCACCTTTTCTTCCATTAGGATTGATGGTTGTGAGAGGGCTCCATATAGACTTCTAAGATACCCTACATACCATGTTATACTACTGGAGGTCACAAGACAATATTTTTGACTTTGATGTTATTGTAAAGGGGGAGAAGCACAAGACCGGATTTGGTAATGACTTCCCTCTAAAGATAGGCACTAGTGAGGTATGCCCTTCTATCCAATCAAACCATGCTTCTGAAGAAGAAATGGGCATTCTTGGTCTCTCCTTCCATTCCAAAAGAGCTAGGTTTGATATAACTGGTGAAGCACAAAATAAGGCTACCAGGGAGTATAGCCACAAGGATGACATAGAAGACTATTGGGCTAACATTAATGATGAATTTGAAGCCAGAAAGAAGAATTTATCCAGGTTGTCAGTGAGCTTAGTATGGTTGTACAACATTAAGGTTGTGCTTGATCAAGCTGAGCAGGATGGGAATCTCATCCAAGGTCATATCTTTGAGGCTGTGAAGGACAAGCCAGTTGGAGAGGTTGATTAGATGGAAGAGGAAAAGACAAAACTAGAACAAAAAAAAGGCTCCAATCATCAAGTACACAAAGTTATGGCTCAAGCATAGGATGTTAGAGTTGGAAGGTGAAGGTGTGCCTTGCACCTATGCCTTAATGGGAGACTTGGAGTATCACTCTGCTTCTGAAGAGTCACATGAACAAGACCCCAAAGGTAAATCCAAGGCGGGCTCTCCTTTCAGGATCAAGATTAAAGATGTTCAGGAAGGGGAAGCAGGGAAACAAAGAAAGCCCATAGCTAAGAAGAGGAGGCATATTTCAAAGAAGAAGGGGGCTAAGAAAGAGGAAGAGGAAAAATAAGTAGAATCCAGTGTCCCTTTACCCAAGAAGAGGAGACTTGTGAGGTTGTCACACAAGGAAAATAAAACTTCTAAGGAGGATAAGGAGGTTGAACCACCTGTGGTGGAGGTAGCGAGCTCAGGGGAGAAGACACGTGTATACTAGGAGGTTAAGGACTCCTTCCCCCAATGATGTTGCACCTAAAGGAAGTATTCCTATGAATTCTCTTACCACTAAACATGAGGACATCCCTTCTTCTCATGAGATTGGCAATGTGCCAGATGAACCTAAATATGTAGAGGATCCTAAGGACCTAGGAGAGGAAGAAGTCTAGGAGGGTGATCTCTACAATGCTAAAGAAAAAATTGACAAGGTAATGCAGTCTCCTTTGGTGGCATATGTGAATTCACCTGCAGAGGTTCATGAGGATAAATCCCATCAAAAGGAGGAGATACAAGCCAAGATTCCCTCACCAACACAAGACAAAGGGTAGGAAAACTGTAAGGAAAAGGAGGATCCAGTTAGGGAGATCCCTGAGGAGTCGAGCATTGAAAGGATGCACCTAATGTTCAACAGGAACAAGATGATGGGAAGGATAGTGTACAGTCAGAGTCTACTGTTCCAGGCTGGTTAGACAAGGAATTGAAGAACAAGAAGTTTGTAGTGGATGACACTCCTACCAATTGGGATGACCTACTGACTAATATTGGAAAGGGAAAGACAAAGAAGAAAGCCAGAGTCATTTCCAGGATTGAGAGAGATGGAGCAAACAATAGAGTGGTCTGTATTGCTACTCCTTCTCCTGATAAGGATAGAGGTGAGGTAACTAGAAAGGATTACAATGTGTAGACTATCAATCTTGGGCATGCTTCCATGGAGATGGATATTAAGGAGTATGAAGGATCCAATGTTGTGATCATTGGCCGATTGAGGAAGGAGGTGCAAAATAAGCATGAGTTGGAGAAGGAAAATGAGAAGCTCAAGAAATATTTGTAGGAGCTAATGAAAACCTTGCAATCCATCCTTTCTTCCTCATCTGTTGTAGGCTTCCTACCTCAGGAAACAATATCAAAGCTTGGAAAGATGAAGGGTTCCACACATGCTACCACCGGTTGGTTGCAGGGAGTGCAGACCAAAGGGGACAATGCCATCAAGGACATCTTATCAACTGCAGGGGATGCAATGAGATCAATAGACTGGCTAAAGACTATGCTAGCCAAGGATAAGGAGGATGTAGATCTCCTGCTGCAGAAGACAAGGACTATCATGGAGTACATCGAGGAAAAATTGGTGAAGGATGGAATTCTTCCTTCCTCAAGAGTTGCAGAACCTTGGGAGTGGTTTGAAATTTTGCAGATGAGACAAAAGGCCTCAAAGAAAATATGCAAACAAAGAAGGCAGACTAAGGACACTTTGACTAGTATCTATTATAAGTGTATCTCTTTCTTTAAAGTGATGACAGTGAGGAAGAAGTTTGCTCCAAATAATTTTAACTTGGAGCAGTTGAGGAAATGGTGGTGAGATGTCTATTCTCCAATCAATGAGGGCTTTGTTACTGAACATCAGCTAGATGATGTTGCCACCTATATTGCAGTCATTGATAGATATCAAATGAATAAAGCTTATTGGGATACTATAGTGAGGCAGTCAAGAGATGACATCAAATGCCTTGAGAGGAGAATTAGGGTTTTTCCTGTTCCACCTATTGCCGACCTAGATAAGGTGTTATTATTGGTGCATGATAAAGTGGATAAAGCTAAGGACAAAGGGGGGAAGTAGTTAATGCAGGGCTACATCAAAATTTGTGCTTCCGCATTATTTTCTCCTCTTTCTTCACATACATTGGATTGAGTTTTTGAGACAAAGGCCAACTTGGATGAAATTGGTGCAAATTGCACATTTCATTTTATTTTCGAATATCTTTTGGTCGGCCTATTTTGTGGCGTGTATTATTGTAAATCCTAATTGAGTCGATCTATCTTGGGGGGGGGGGTTCTCTATAAGTTTGAAATTATGCCTCATTTGTAAGGGTTCTTATAAGTTAGAAGAATTTTATACTAAGAGCGAATTGCAGAAGAAAAAATTAGAGTTAGAATTTAGTTTATTTTCAAGCAAGTGTTATAACAAAAGACTGGAATGTTGCCACTTCAGGTGATTTAATACAAGAAAAGACATTGTGATTTGCTGCCTTTCTTGTGTTGAGTTTTATCTATCATGGTTCTTGATATTCTATCTTTAAAATTTCTTAAGTGATCTGATGTTAGATGGTTTGATTATGTTTAGGGTTTTATGCTTGAAGTGTTTGCAACAATCTCTAGTCCATACTTTTTGCAGTTAGCTGATTGTTAGCTACTTTGCAAAGTTAGCCTGGACTTAAATCTGTGCTTAGTTCAATTATGGATGTTTTTTCATTTCAATTGCAATAGGTTTGTCTTGAATAAACATGCATGATTTGAAAATATTTAACACCTTAGAAGATTGCATTGTTTTTGTAAGATTTTAGATTTATTTGGGTTGAATAGGAATCAGTTTTGAGGGATTGGTCCATTTTCAGTATCTTATCTTTTGCATTGATAATCCTAGGGTTAAAATTAGTCTTAGAATTACCTCTGAAATCTTTATTTGTTGTTATTTATTTTATTGTATGGGTTAATTTTAGGTCTTGAAGTATCAATATATTGCTAGATCTGATAAATTTGAGTTCAACATTTACTTGTAGTAAGGTTCCTTTGTGATTACCAACATTTTCACATTATCTCTAAGTTGTTTTATTTGCATTTTCAAGACCTGACATTAGAGACCTTGGGGTTATCTCTTTTTCCATAGAGATTAACCTTTCAAGAGAGATAGGATATTATATTCTGTCTGAGTTGTTGTTGTGTAGAAAACACCATCAACAGATTGGCGCTAGAAGGAGGGCCTTGAATAAGAAAGATCGATTGATTTTTTTCTACCATTTCTCCTGAGAGGTTCAGAAGAAGAACTAGATCTACTTTAGGAGAAGAGGAATTTCAAGAATTGAAAGCCCCTACTAGGTCAAGAAGGACCAAAGGAGGGGGAGAATCATCATCCAATAAACCACTTCCATCAGCCCCATTATCTTCATCCTCATCTGATTATGAAGTAATTCCTATTCTGTAGCCCCAACCAACCATAAATCAGCCATTATCACCCCCACCTCCACCAATGGATTTCCTTGCCAACAATCCATCTCCCTTGATCTTCAATAATTACAATGTCATGTTCAAGAACCCTGAGCACTTTTTCTCTAAGTTCCATACTAATGATCCCAATAGGATGGTAGAGGAGAATATTAGGATTTTCTAGACTTGTCTAAGGGATAGAGGAATTATCCATGAGGATGTTGCATGCAGGATTTTTCCTTATTCCCTCGGGGAAGAGGCCTTTTATTGGTATAAATACTTACTTGCCGCTTCTATCTATAATTGGGTAGAACTGGAGACTGCATTTCTACAAAAGTTTAAAATTCCCATTAGCACTAATGAGCTTTACATGCAATTTACCAGAGTTAAGAGGGAGATTAATGAGCCTATAGGGTCATTTAATTATAGTTTCCACTGAGAATACACTAGACTCCAGGCACCTTATGCCATGGATGATGCCACTTCCCTAAAGGTCTACTTTGAAGCCCTGGACAACCTTACATCCACCTTCCTTAAATGGAGGACTAATCCCCCAACTACCTTACTTATTGCATATACAGAAGCTGTTAAGGTTAGCACAGACTTGAGACAACATTTATCAAGACCTCTGCCATCCTTAGGGTCTGCTGCTCACCTTGGACAAGTCCAAGCTCTCAACAAGGATTTGACTAATCATGCCCCCATAGTGAATCCAGTACCCTCATTGCCTTTGGTCCCACATCCAGGTCCTCCAATAAATCAAGCTCAACCAATGACCTCTTATCCTCAGCAAAGGGCCAATCAACCCCTTCATCCATAGCAGCAGGCTGGTTTCCCTACATATTTGCAGAATTTAGAAGTCTTGAATCATGTTGTTGGATCTGGAGGAGCATCTGGGTACCCACCTAGTAGAGTGAATTTAACACCACATAATGGAATAGATAAGGAGCGGTTGGATGAGTTATCTGAGAAGGTGAAGAAAATGAATATGGAGGTAACCTATTTGAGAAATCAAAATAGCTAGCTTCAGGCTGCTGAAAAGAACACGCAATTGAATTACAATAGGGGGAACAAGGATGTTGCTAGAGGACCGAAATTTGATAGAGGAATTTTTTTTGATAGAGGACAGTATTTTGACATAAATCAAATTTTTGAAAGAGGACAAGGCTCTGGCCAGAATTATGACAAGGGGAAACAAGGTGGACAAGGATTTGATAGAAGAAAACCACCTAGGTAGAATAGGTCATGGAATATTGGACCTAATAATGGAGGGGTTCCCACCCCATTGGATCAACCCTCTACTCAAGAGAAGCATCCAAGTGGTGTGTATTTAGCAAAGGCAGCTTTGTCTGAATGCACAGGCTCCATAAGACAAGCCAACATTCTGAGTTAGATTGCTCTGAGTTTTAGACTACTACTTCCATCTTTCAGTATGAGGTTGAGAAAAATTCCAATGGTCAAGAGATTGTGCCCTGAAATCCTTATGAATCCCTAGTAATGGTACTTAATCATGCCCCATTCCCAAAAGGTGAAGAAAATGAACCAGAGGGAGAGTCCAGTGACCAGGACAAAGAAACATAATAGGTGCTAAATGAAGATGAAATCTCTTAGTTTTTTAATGAGGAAAATGATAATGATAATGGTCCCTTGGATGAGGAGGAAGTTGGAGTTGAATAAGTTTAGATGTTTCAGCAACCAACGAAGAAATATGATTTAAGGAATAGGCCTAACAGGAGTCCATAGGGAGGAGTCCCTTTCACTACTTCTATTACTCCAAATAATTTCACTACTCCACTAGACCCACCAGTAATAACCCATCTTACCCTCATGTGCCAACACAATACTTGTTAAAGGGAAACAATGTTGAAGTTTCAAAAGACTAACATGCTGGTGGTTGCAATGAGGCTCATGTTGATATGAACGTGGAGCAATTGGGTGAATATGTAACTGAAGAATTCAAGAAAGTAAAGGTAAGTCTTTCTCATTTTGAGTTATTAAGAGTCCCTGCTATTAGGAATGCTTTCTTGGGGTCTTTTAATTCAAATACAACACCACTAGGAGTAACTACCAGTGAGGCAATCGCTAGATAATTTAATTCACAAGCACCCAAAGGCCAAGGCCAGGTCCCACCTACAAACAAAGGGAGAGATAAAGATAAGAGTCAGGTTGCACAAGCTAACACCCAGTTGAGTCTATTTCAAGGCAGGATGGAAACCCCTCCTTTCCTAATTTTTGTTTGCATTTTTGGGAAGAATCTGCATAATTATCTTCTGGATTCAGGGGCCTCTACAAATGTTATGCTTTTTTTTGTTTGTAAAGCATTAGGTATTACTCGTATTGCCTCTCAAAAGAAGGTCACTCAATTGGATAAGATAGAGGTAAGTGTAGTAGGAGAATTGAACATGATTCCCATGTAGCTCACATTAGATCCTAGGGTGCAATAGGTAATCAACATTCAGGTTGTTGATATTCCTGATACCTATGATTTGATTTTGGGTTGGGATTTAACTAAGGCATTGAATGGGTATACATCTATGAACCATTCTCATATGTGGCTACCATGGAAAGGAGTTCCAAATCAGATCAGAATTGAAAGAGAGTCGAGAATGAAGTATGTAATCACTGAATATCAGAATACTTTGAATGAGATATTAATATCATAAGCTATCATGGGGAATTATGTGTTGGCTACATCAACCTCAGATACAAAGGAGGTCTTTATGCTATAGGTCCCCTTTTGTGAATCTACATTGGAATCCAATTTTCCTAAGGAATTTTATATGAGGCAAGATGAATCCATATCAGAGATCAAAAGTTTTGGAAGATTGAGTGAACAAACAGAAGAAACTGATGACCAAGAGGATAGGCAGCTCAGTTTGCTGAATAAATTTCAAGAGTTCATCTAGTGGTGTATAGAGAATCAGATTCACCTTGGCAAGAATACAAATTTTGAAGAATTACTGCTCCCCAATTGGTGTCGAGTCCATGATGCTCCTAATTCTAAGCTTGAATGTGACTTATGTCAGACGATAGTGGAGCAGGTATAGAGGTGCATTAACCCAGTCCCAACTGTTAGGCTCAATATAGAGAAGGAGTTAAATAATGATAGGGGTAAAGGCCCAATGCTTCCTGAAGAGCCTCCTAACTATAGTAAGAATAAGGATAACTCAAAGCGATTGGAGAATGATGGTTGTTGGATGTTAATATTTTATGGATCCAAATCCAAGCATGGTGTTGGAGCAGGGTTTGAATTGATTAGCCCTAAAGGTAAGAGTTATTTTGCTGCTCACAGACTCCAATTTCAATGTACTAATAATGTCATTGAATATGAAGCTTTAATCCATGGGTTGTTAATGGCAGCAAGGAAGAAAGTTAAGATATTACAAGTTTTTGGAGATTTTGAGTTGGTAGTCAGACAAGTGAGGAAATAGTATTCATGTCGTGATAAGAGGATGACTAATTATAGGCATAGAGTGTGGGATCTTATTGAGGGATTTGATGCTTTCAACATCCAATTGATCCCTTGAAATAGAACCAAGTTGCAGATTATCTGGCACATGATGCTAGTACATTGCAACCTTTATCACTTTCAGGATTGAAGAAGTTTTCTGTTGAACTGACTCCAGTACCTTTAGTGCCCAACAATGTTACCAACTTCTAGGTATTTGAAGATGATAAGCATATTCTAGATTTTATTACGAGCTATGATGTGTTCGCTTCTCAAGTGATTAATGAGATAGAGCCTCAAGAGGAAAAAATGGACTTGGGAGGAGTCATCAACCTGAAGATCGACACTATCCCAAGAGGTATGGTGCAGCTAGAACAAATTTTGATTTGGATAAGATAAGAGATCAGGAACAACAAGTAAAAAGGGAGTCTCTCATCAGCCAATGTGAAACATACAATATGGGGACACTAGATGACATGAAGAACATTTTTATTGGTAAGGTATGTACTCCAGAGGAAAGAAAAGGGATTATTGAGGCCTTACACACATATCATGATGTGATAGCCTGGAGTTATGAAGATTTAAAGACATATGATACTTCAATTATTACACACACCATTCCCTTGAAGTTAAATGTTAAACCATTCAGACAAAGACAAAGACCAATCAATGCTCTGTTAACACCCATCATGTCGAAAGAAGTACAAATGCTACTATCAACACGAATTATATTTCCAGTAAGGCATTCAACCTGGGTTGCGAATCTGGTTCTAGGAAGGAAAAAGAATGGATAAATTAGACTATGTGTGGACTTTAGGAATCTTAACAGAGCATCAGAGAAGGATAATTATCCAATTCCTTCATTGGATGAAGTACTTCAGATTGTCAATGGATCCTAGATGATGTCTTTTTTGGATGGGTATTCTGGATACAACCAAGTCATGGTACAATATGAGGACAGGCATAAAAATTCCTTCACTACGAAGTGGGGGACTTTTGCTTACAAAAGAATGCCCTTTGGGTTGATCAATGTTGGAGTTACATTTCAGAGAGCTATGGATATTGATTTTAAGGACATAATTGGTAAGTGCATTATTATTTATATGGATGATTTGACAGTCTTCTCTAAGAAGTGAGGTAATCACATAGTTGAATTTTGCAAGGTATTCCAAAGGTGTAGAGAGTTTGGCATTTCACTTAACCCAAAGAAATACATTTTTGGGGTTACAAAAGGAAAATTACTAGGAAATATTATTTCAAAGCAGGGCATCACCATTGATCCTGAATGAATAGAGGCTATCTTGAAGATTCATCCTCTTGCAAGCAAAAAAGTAATGAAGTCATTCTTTGGGAAGATTAACTTTTTAAGAAAATTTATCACTAGATTTGCAGAGATAGTGAAGCCCTTTAATGCTATGCTGAAACAAGAGGAAAAAGTAGAATGGAGTGTAGAAGCCAAGGAGGCATTTACAAAAATTAAGAAAGCTATTTCTAAGGCGCCAGTGTTGGTGAGTCCAGATTATGCTAAGCCTTTTTACATATATTCATTTTCTTCCGATCACTCTTGTGTTGGAATGTTAACCCAAAATTCTGATCAAGGTGATGAGAACCCCATAGCCTTCATGAATACCCCTTTAAAGGACACAAAATTGAGATATCACAATGTGGAAAAGTAGGCCTATGCTTTGGTCAGAGTGATGAAAAAGTTCAGACACTATATTTTGAGGAATAAGGTCTTTGCCATAGTGCCTGATCCTGCGGTGAAGGTGTTGCTAATGTAGAGTGAGCTAGGTGAACGAAGAGCTAAATGGGTAACTATGTTGTAGGAATATGATATTGAGATTTAGCCCATGAAACTAGTGAGAGGGAAGGGGCTGACGAAGACAATGGCCGAGATAGGTCCTGATCTCACAGCTCAACATTATCATCTCCAAGAGGTATCTCCAGGAGACTAGTACGATAAAATCATTTATTATTTATTGAACCAACAATGTCTTGATCACCTTAGTGTAGTTCAGAGGCGGGCCCTGTGCTTGAAGAGTGGTAGTTTTATGATGAAAGGAGCTGTCTTGTACAAGAAAAATCATGAGGGTGTGTACCTAAGGTGTTTAGGGAATGAATAAGCTATCAAAGTGATGATTGAATTCCATGAAAGGTATGGCACATGTCATGGTTCTGCATCATCCACTTCCAATCAGATCCTAAGGGTAGGCTGTTATTGGCCTACTTTGTTTAAAGATGCACATCATCATGTGAGAACTTGTCATGTATGTCAAATTGCAACAACTAAGGAGAAATGCACAACCCTTCTGCTTTAGCCAGTTATAGAGGTGAAACCATTTGCACAATGAGGAATGGACTTCATAGGTCCAATTAACCCACCTTCTTCTACAAGCCACTAGTATATTCTAACCATAACTGATTATTTTACTAGATGGACTGAGGCTCTTGCATGTAAGCAATGTACCTTTGATGTGGTAATAAATTTCCTTGAGTCAGGTATTATTAATCATTTTGGTTGTCCATTGGATTTAGTTTGTGATAATGGTCCTACATTTGCATCACTAAAACTTTCTAATTGGTCTTTTGATAATGGAATTGTCATAAAATTTGCATCAAATTACTACCCTCAGGGTAATGGCCTAGTTGAGTCCTCTAATAAGAGTCTTTTGACGGTCATCCATAAGTTACTAGGGTAGAATCCTAAGGATTGGCACACCAGCTTAGATTTTCTCTCTGGGCAAACCGAACTAGACAAAAGGCATCCATAGGAACCTATCTTTATCATCTAGCGTATGGTTTGGAACCTGTATTCCCCATCCAATTGAATATCCCTACCCTGTAGTTCATTAGTGAATACTATTACAAGGAGGATAAGCGTGAAGCCCATTTGGCTGAGCTCTTACACCTTCAAGAGAAGAGAGATGAAGCCCTTGAAAAATTTGCTAAACATCAGGGTGTAGTTAAAAGATGGTTTGATAGGAGAGCCACAAAAAAAGCCTTTAGAATCTCTGACTTGGTTCTCTACTGGGATAAAGCCCATGACCATAAGGGAGAGAATGGAAAATTTGACAAAATCTGAATTGGCCCTTATCAGATTTCAAAAACTCTGGGAGATAATGCTTTTCACCTGAAAACCCTCACTGGTGAGGATATCCCGCTACCTGTCAATGGGTAGTATTTGAAGCATTATTTCCAAATTTGAGTTGTTTGCATCTCTCTCTCTTGTATATAGTTAGAGTAAGTTTGCTTTCTTCTTTTCTTTTCTTGTTTTCTTTGGTTAGTATAGGTTTATTTTCTTTTGTTTTGACTTTTCTTTAGTTAGTATAGGTTTGCTCTAGACGATTTTTCTTTCCGTTTTGATTTTTTCTTTTGGCTTTCTAGCTTTCTTGGGGTTGCTGCATTTGCATAATGGGCTGCTCACTTGGGGTTGTTTGAGAAATTTCTTTTACAAGCTCTAATCAGTTTTTTCAAAGTCAAGTGATGGAATTCCTTTATCTGATGTCCTTTGTACTTAGAATTAGACTCACTTATTTTGAATGAACTTTGGAATATATTTGGGTCTCACACTTTCACATAAAATTTAAAGATTCTGGAATTACATACAGTTCCTGTGTAATTTGGCCTAGTGAAAAATCTTATATTCTGCTTCAGTACCACTGTGTTCCCCATCCCTGAGTGTAAGTTTCATTACTTACGAGGTGAAAGAAAGGTTTATGAAAAAAAATTAAAAGAAAAAAAGAAAAAGAAAGTATTGAAAATCAAAACAATCTTCACCTTATCAGGGTTATCCTAGTATCTCTATCAGGGCTATAGATGTCTGGCTGGCAGTAGAGCTATGCTTGGGAGGGTCACAATGATAGCCTCATCGAGGCTATGGATGCCTGACTGGCAGCGGGGCTCTATCCATGTGTCTTTTGAGGTTCAAAATTTTATGTAGCCCGGTCAGACTTGCCCAAGTTCCCGCTGCACCTAAGGAATAGGAAATAAATGCAAATACACACACTTGGACCCTAGTATAGGAAGATATCTTCTTGCTCGTGGTTTCTGAAACTTTTTTCATTAGTGTCCTGATGTAAGGGTTGAAACCGAAGATTCTGGGTTCTTGATTCCACTTTGTTCTTCAAATGCTCTGGAGCATTTCTCGAGTAGAGTCACCATTTGTTGTGCAGTTTTCGTACACACGCCCCACTGAAAGTAGGGACCCTCTTTCTTGCTCTTCTGGTTTTTTGCTTTTGATGTCTTGTCCCTTCTATTTTGAGGATTTGCTCACTTGGGCATGTGCTTGGATGTTTATCTTGCTTCAATTCTGGGGACCCCTTTTTTGATTTATTTTGAAAGCCTTAAGTTTTGGGTTCATTCTGGGTTTTTTCACTATTTTTGGGAAAATCCACTCCTGGAAAAATTTCCCAATTTCCTTTCAAAGCTTGGTGATAGTTGTTGTTCATTGAAAATCGAGAGATTTTGGCATTCAGAGAATTCCATCGTGACTAGATTTCCACAGTTTTACCGTTGCTTTGTCGGGTTCCCAGGTTTGGTTTGACCTGTCTTGTCGATTGCATGAATGCTCGATTGTACCTTCTTTTGCAGCAGTGTTAAATTGATTTTGGGGATGTTTTATGCCATTTTGAGTTTCATCATTTGATTCCTATTCGGTTTGGAGTGCTTCTTCTTGAGTGTTTTTGTTGGAGTGTGCATTTGGGATTGGATTCGATTGTTGCTGTTGGATTCTCTGGGCACCATTTGCTTTCTGCTTGGACTTTATGGCTTCTTACCGACTTCCTTTATTTTGATTTCTCTATTCTCATGGTATGTACATGATGCTCTCTCTCGTTTATGATTGAAATGAATTATTTTATGTTTTGTGCGTACATGTTGTGAGTCAGAACATTGGTATGATAGGGTTTTGTAATTGATGCTTGGGTTTTTGGTTTTCATTCAGGGGCACTTTCATGCTGATTCACATTTCTATGCTTTTTCTTGTTGAATCCGTGTGATTCTTTGGCATCTTGGGTTTGCTTTGAGTTTGAATTCCTGCTAGTTTTAGAGTTATTGTAGACATGAAAAATATACAATTCGATTTGAAACACTGGATCCTGATTTACTAACACCATTTCTTCTAGAATCATACTCTCAACTCATCATCACTTTTCATCTCTTAATTAGATAAATCATTATTTATTTAATTATATCTTTCTCCCGTGTTGATTAAATTAATCAATTTAATTTAATTGATCCTCTGTCTTTGGTCATTTAAATAATTTATTTTATTTAAATTAAATCTCTAAAGTCCTCTTATTAAATTTAATAAATTAAACATTATTTAATTTAATATAACATTATCCCCTTTAGTTAAATAAATCAAAACATTTATTTAATTAAACCTTTCCTCTCAATTCTTGACTTAAATCAATTCATGAATTTAAGTCTAAATTGTCACATCTCCTAAATTCCTCATTAGATTAATTTAATCTTAATCTATGTCACATTCTCTAGAGAATGCAACTTGCACAATAAAGCAATTACTTTGATTTATTAAAATCTCTATTTTCTCTCAACATGGCATAAAAGGAGAATATTCCCTCAAATTTGAATTCAAATTCAAATGGGCTTGGTCCTTCCAACAAGGAATTTAATGTCTCTTACATGTCCTTGGCCTTCAGCCAAGTGACATTAACTCTATTTATTTCATCCCCCCTAAAAATGTCACTTCATCAAATTCAAAATTCAAACTTGCACATTGATCAAAATGTGCTCAACCTTCAACCATTCACATCTTGACAATTGGCACTTGGCCATTGGATGTTGAATGATCCCACATTGCTTATTTTTGTTCATTCTTCCAATTTGAAATCTATAAATGAGATACTCTTCCTCTTATTCTATCATCCACAATTTGAGTAAACTTATTATACTCAAATCCATATTCAAGCATAGCCATTTTTATCAAGTTCTTAGCTAGGTTATGCAAATATTCAACCAACAAAGTGGATCAGATCATCAAAGCTTACAAAGGAGTTGGGAAAGGGCTGATTTCAACACATCAATTGGTACCAAGTCCCCCATGGGATCAAGATTTTGCATACTTAATTAGGATTTCATTGCTTTCTTTATTCATCTTTTCTTCATTTTCCTATTTTAAGTTTTCTAAATGGATTCCACTCCCCTCGTATTTTATCGCGATCTTGATCGGAAAATCATACATTTCCACTTGATCTCTTGAGGGGGCAGTATACCAACATAATCCTTCCACTGGGGCAATAGTGGGGCATTCAAAAGATCAAGAAAATTTTGAACTTCGATCATAATAGTTTATTCTTTGAATCAATGCAACAAGTACATTCCTTCAAAGAGGGGCAAAATGTAGACACGAAAAAATGTACAATTTCAATCCAGCACATTGGATCCTGATTTACTAACATTATTTCATCATGAATCATCTCCTTTGCTAGTCATTTAATCGAATAATCTATATTTTGATTAAATTCGTCGCTCTTCATCTCCTGTTATTTAAATAAATCAATTTTATTTAATTAATTTTGTAAAACTCCTTTTAATTAAATAATTCATTTTATTTGATTAAATCCCTATAGTCTTCTTATTAAATTGAATAAATTAAACATTATTTGATTTAATCTAACATTATCCCCTTTAGTTAAATAAATCAAAACATATATTTAATTAAACCTTTCCTCTCAATTCTTGACTTAAATCAATTCAGAAATTTAAGTCTAAATTGTCACATCTCCTAATTCTTCATTAAATTAATTAATATTTGATTAATTTAATCCTAATCTATGTCACATTCTCTAGATAATGCAACTTGCACAATAAATCAATTACTTTGATTTATTAAATATCTATTTTCCCCCACATGGCATAAAAAGGGAATATTCTCTTAAATTTGAATTCAAATTCAAATGGACTTAGTCCTTCCAACAAGGAATTTAAGACCTCTTACATGTACTTTGCATTGAGCCAAGTGACATTAACTTCATTTCTTTTATCCCCCCTAAACATGCCACTTCATCAAGTTCAAAATTCAAACTTTCACATTGATCAAAATGTGCTCAACCTTCAACCATTCACATCTTGATAGGTGGCACTTGGACATTGGATGTTGAATGATCCCACATTGCTCAATTTCATTCATTCTTCCAATTTGAAAACTATAAATGAGAGACTCTTCCTCTCATTCTATTATCCACAACTTGAGTAAACTTACTCTACTCAACTTCATCCTCAACGCAAGATCTTAACTAGGTTATTGCGGGTTTTCTCAAGAACTCATATTTTTCTTCATCAACAAAGTGGATCAATCACTCATCAAATCACAAAGCTTACAAAGGAGTTGGGAAAGGGCCGATTTTGATACATCAATTGGCACCAACTCCCCCATGGGATTAAGAGTTTGCATTTCTCAAATTAGGATTTCATTTATATTTCATGTTTGTTCTTCGTTTTTCCTATTTTAAGAATTTCAAATGGATTTCATGGGGAATCCTTGTTTCTTGCTTGCATATGATCTAATATTGTGCTTGTTTGCCTTTTTTGTGCAGGTATAGAATTGGGGTTCACAATTATGTATTTCAAAGCTGGAGGAATTTCCCATTTTGTTCGAGTGCCCTTCCTAGGTGAGTTCTTTGAGGTCGTCTTTCGACTTTATCCTAGGGCAGCTTGCCTGTATTGGCCATGTCAAACTTTTTGTAAACCCTTGCGAGTAGGCAAGTGGAGCCCACATTTTTTTGTGCGCTCATGGAAGAGGTTTAGGGTTTTGTACCTTGGGCATCACTAATCCTTCTTGATTTTCTGTAAGGTGGTTTTGGAATTCAAGGGTGATTTGTAGGAGGTCTAGATGGAGCTAGTTTCAAGCTCTAGTTCCTCAAATTTGTGATCATTCGATCAATTTGAGTGAGGTCAAGAGAAAACGTAGGTATTTGGGTTTTTCAGAGTCTTCATGGAATTCCTTATTTGCTGGAATTCCCCGATTTACCATTTTCTCTTTGTTTTTCTAAAATGTGCTTTGATTCAGATTTTTGCATGCTTCACGGATTTTTGGTACCTTCGGATTTCCCCTATTTGTCCCTTGCTTGGTCATTTTCGAAAAAATTGGCTTAAGTGGTAAAATTGCATTGACTTCGCTGGAACCCACGCCCTCGAGATTTTCATGAATGTTCTTGGCCCCTTTCGTTTCGCAGAATTCTTAAACTATTGCCATTCTTGAGGATTTATGTCTGAGGTGGATTTTCCCAAGGTCTTGTTGAAAATGAAGAATCAAGAGATTGCATGAATGATTGCTTGGTTATTATGCAATGGATGATTAATTTGACTTGTTTTAAGGTGTATCATGTGACTTCTTGGTTAAAATTGATTGATCAAATGATGGATTAGATGCTTGTATGCTCGATTCGTTGGATTCTTCCTCGTCTGGATTTTCCTAGAATTCCTCTCTAGCATGGATTCCGCAAGGGGGTTAAAAATGCAAACTTTGAGACGGTTAATTTTATAAGGGGTTTTGAGCATTTTTCTTGTTATGGATCTTGTATTGAGGAATGAGTTTATCATTTATGATGGATTTAGCTGAACTTTATGATATGACGGATCTTATTTTTGGTGTCTTTATTACATGTAGGCAGAATCAGGTTAGGTTGTGGTTGGGCAGATCAAGGGAAAGGTGATGGATCCAAATGCTGAAGGTTCAACTATCTCTGAGGTAGAGAGAGTTAGCAAGCTGACTTCCATCTAGTCAGGGAGCACTGATACAAATGTTGGAATGTGGGATTATGATGAGTTCAAGGCAGGGATAGAAACACATAACCTCCCTTTGTTAGCCAGAAGGATATTGGAGTCTGGGTTGGCACATGTGGCTAGATTTCCTTCTACGGTCCAGTGTTATGAGTTGGTGCTTGAGTGTGCTAGACACTATGACAAGGGTACACAAAGAATAGTTGGTCCTTAGGGAAGAATTGTGGAAAACTTTGACCCTGTATCTATAGCTCGAACCTTTGACATGCTTGATCGGTCACATGTTGTGGCCTCAGAAATGGATTTAGCAAAGAAAAATAATGAGGAGAATGTTGTCAAGTCCCAAAAAGTTATCAATTATTGGTTGGAGAAACCCAAGTCCCACTTCTCCAAGCTTCCCAAGCAGCTATTCATACTCAATTTTAGGAGATAGTACTATGATGCTATCACACTCCTCAACAGAGTAGTAGGATTGAAAAGTGTAGAAGTATTTGAGAGTTGGATATTCAATGCCATTGCATGGATGGATCAAGGTGTAGATTACCACTGGGAAGACATTATAAGTGCAATGATACATGAGCAGATTTGCAATGTCTTGCACACAAAGACCCTCACAATGACCTCCTATTTGATATATGCACTTGAAAGGTTTCACCCATATAAGGGATTGAGCACCAGAGGTGTGTTTGGGCAAGATGTGATTTATGAAGTGTATCCACAACTACACTTGGGTGGTGGAAGCTATAGGAGGTTGAATGATGCATTCACCATGTACATCACTAGGTTGATGTAGCGTGTTGATCATGTTCGGATTTCAAACAAGGCTAAGGAATTAATCAAAAGGTTTGGAGCTTGGTTCATTTAGTTCCCCACCTTTTCTTACATTAGGATTAATGGCTCTCAGAGGGCTCCATATAGACTTCCTAGATACCCTATAGACCATGTTATACTACTGGAGGTCACAAGACAAATTTGTGACTTTGATATTCTTCTAAAGGGGGAGAAACACAAGACCTGATTTGGTAATGAATTCCC
This sequence comes from Sequoiadendron giganteum, assembly GCA_007115665.2. Taxonomy (NCBI): domain Eukaryota; kingdom Viridiplantae; phylum Streptophyta; class Pinopsida; order Cupressales; family Cupressaceae; genus Sequoiadendron; species Sequoiadendron giganteum. Next base: position 60,625,186 of record CM021102.1, read on the forward strand.
TCTGAAGATAGACACTAGTGCGTTATGCCCTTCTATGAAATCAGCCCACACTTCCAAAGAAGAAATGAGCACTCTTGGTCTCTCCTTCCATTCCAAAAGAGTCAGGTTTGATATAACTGGGGAGGCACAAAAGAAGGATAGCAGGGAGTATAGCCACAAGGATGAAATAGAAGAATATTGGGCTAACATTAATGATTAATTTGAAGCTAGAAAGAAGAGGCTCTCTAGGCTACCAGTGGACTTAGTGCGGTTGTACAACATTAAGGTTGTTCCTAATCAGGTTGAGGAGGATGGGAATCTCATCCAAGGTCATATATTTGAGGTTGTGAAGGACAAGTCACTTGGAGAGGTTGATTGGCTGCAGGAGGAAAAGATAAAACTAGAAAAAATCATGGCTCCAGTCATCAAGTACACCAAGTGATGGCTCAAGCATAGGATGTTAGAGTTGGAAGGTGAAGATGTGCCTTGCACCTATGACTTAATGGGAGAATTGGAGTCTCACTCTGCTTCTAAAGAGTCACATGAACAAGACCCCAAAGGTAAATCCAAGGTGGGATCTCCTTTTAGGATAAGGATTAAAGATGTTTAGGCAGGGGAAGCAGGGAAACAAAGAAGCCTATAGCTAAGAAGAGGAGGCATGTTTCAAAGAAGAAGGGGGTTGAGAAAGAGGAAGAGGAAAAATAAGTAGAATCCAGTGTCCCTTTACCTAAGAAGAGGAGACTAGTGAGGTTGTCACACAAGGAAAATAAAACTTCTAAGGAGGATAAGGAGGTTGAACCACCTATGGTGGAGGTAGAGAGCTTAGGTGACAAGACACATGTGTATACTAGGAGGTCAAGGAATCCTTCCCCCAAAGATGTTGCACCTAAATGAAGTATTCCTATGACTTCTCTTACCACTAAACATGAGGACATCCCTTCTTCTCATGAGACTGGAAGTGTGCTACATGAACCTAAATATGTAGAGGATCCTAAGGACATAGGAGAGGAAGAAGTCTAGGAGGGTGATCTCTACAATGCTGAAGCATAAATTGACAAGGTAATGCAGTCTTCTTTGGTGGCATATGTGAATTCTCTTGTGGAGGTTCATGAGGATAAATCCCCTCAAAAGGAGGAGATACAAGCCAAGATTCCCTCACCAACACAAGACAAAGGGTAGGAAAACTGGAAGGAAAAGGAGGATCTAGTTAGGGAGATCCCTGAGGAGCCGAGCATTGAAAAGGATGCACCTAGTGTTAAACAGGAACAAGATGATGGGTAGGATAGTGTACACTTAGAGTCTACTATTCTAGGTTGGTTAGACAGGGAATTGAAGAACAAGAAGATTGTAGTGGATGACACTCCTCCCAATTGGGATGACCTACTAGCTAATATTGGAAAGGGAAGGACAAAGAAGAAATTCAGAGTCATTTCTAGGATTGAGAGAGATGGAGTGAACAACAGAGTGGTCCATATTACTACTCCTACACCTGAGAAGGATAGAGGTGAGGTAACTAGAAAGGATTACAATGTGTAGACTATCAATCTTGGGCATGCCTCCATGAAGATGGATATTGATGAGTATGAAGGCTCTAGTGCTGTGATCCTTGGCTGATTGAGGATAGAGGTGCAGAGTAAGCATGAGTTGGAGAAGGAAAGTGAGAAGCTCAAGAAATATTTGCAGGAGTTGATGAAAAACTTGCAATCCATCAGTTCTTCCTCATCTTTTGTAGGCTTCCTACCTTAGGAAACAATATCAGAGTTTGAAAAGATGAAGGGCACCAGACATGCTACCGCTGGTTGGTTGCAGGGAGTGCAGAACAAAGGGGACAATGCCATCAAGGACATCTTGTCACCTGCAAAGGATGCAATGAGATCAATAGACTAGCTAAATACTATGCTAGCCAAGGATAAGAAGGATGTAGATCTTCTGTTGCAGAAGACAAGGACTATCATGGAGTACATAGAGGAAAAATTGGTGAAGGATGGAATTATTCCTTCCTCAAGAGTTGCAAAACCTTGGGAGTGGTTTGAAATTCTGTAGATGAGACAGAAGGCCTCAAAGAAAATATACAAACAAAGAAGGCAGACTGAGGACACATTGACTAGTATCTATGATAAGTGTATCTCTTTCTTTGAATTGATGACAGGGAGGAATAAGTTTTCTCCAAAGCATCTTAACTTGGAGCAGTTAAGGAAATGGTGGTGAGATGTCTATTCTCCAATCAATGAGGGCTTTTTTACTAAACATCAGCTAGATGATGTTGCCACCTATATTGCAGTCATTGATAGGCATCAAATGAATAAAGCTGATTGGGATAATATAGTGAGGTAGTCAAGAGATGTCATCAAATGCCTTGAGAGGAGAATTAGGGTTTTTCCTGTCCCACCTATTGCCGACCTAGATAAGGTGTTATTATTGGTGCATGATAAAGTGGAGTGAGCTATGGACAAAAGGGGAAGTAGTTAATGCAGGGCTATATTGGAATTTGTGCTTCCCCATTATTTTCTCCTCTTTCTTCACATACATTGGATTTATTTTTTGAGGCCCAGGCTAACTTGGATGAAATTGGTGCAAATTGCATATTTCATGTTAAATTTCAAATATCTTTTGGCTGGCCTGTTGTGTGGTGTGTATTATTGTAAACCCTAATTGGGTCGACCTATCTTGGTGGGGGGTTTCTCTATAAGTTTGAAATTATGCCTTATTTGTAAGGGTAATTAGAAGTTAGAAGAATTCCATATTAAGAGCAAATTGTAGAAGCAAGAATTAGAGTTAGAATTTAGTTTATTTTCAAGAAATTGTTATAACAAAAACACTGGAATTTTTGCCACTTCAGGTGATTTAATACAAGCAAAGACATTGTGATTGGGTTCCTTTCTTGTGTTGAGTTTTTTCTGGCATGGTTCTTGATATTATATCTTTAAAATTTCTTAAGTGATTTGATGTTAGCTGGTTTGATTATCTTTAGGGTTTTATGCTTGAAGTGTTTGCAACAATCTCTAGTCCATACTTTTTGTAGGTTAGCTGATTGTTAGCTGCTTTGCAAAGTTAGTCTAGACTTAAAACTATTCTTAGTTCAATTATGGATGTTTGTTCATTTCAATTGCAATAGGGTTGTCTTGAATAAATATGCATGATTTGAAAATCTTTAACACCTTAGAAGATTGCAGATTTATCTGGGTTGAATATGAATCAATTTTGAGGGATTGGTCCATTTCAAGTATCTTATCTTTTGTATTGATAATCCTAGGGTTAGAATCAGTCTTAGAATTACCTCTGAAACCTTTATCTTTAGTTATTTATTTTATTGTCTGGGTTAATTTTAGGTCTTGAAGTATCAATATATTGCTAGATCTGATAAATTCGATTTCAAAATTTGATTGTAGTAAGGTCCCTTTGTGATTACCAAAATTTTCACATTATCTCTGATTTTTTTTATTTGCATTGTCAAGACCTGATATTAGAGACCTTGGGGTTATCTCTTTGTCCATAGAGATTAACCTTTCAAGAGAGATAAGATATCATATTCTGTCTGAGTTGTTGTGCAAAAAATACCATCAATAGTCCACAAATCCATTCCAACATAGCTGGAACCTACATTCCCACATAAACATATCAATTCCATACACATAAATACATCCATAATCAACAGATTCATTATCAACAAATTCCAGACCAAAACATGCAATCTGATCATCAACAACACATTTCAAATCAAAGCATCCCATCACAACAAGTGGGAACTCAATCCATACCCATCACAAGCTTATGCGATGCTAAAAACAACCCAATTGTGGAGGCACTTACACTCAAACTTGTTTCCCTTCAAACACAAGTGGAAACCTTGCAAAGATCCAACAAAAAGTGCTACATGTTGTATGACTTATGTCCATATCCATTTGACACAACCTTGTACATGCCACCATTTCCGCCAAGATATGTGGTGCCACATTTCCCTAAGTACAAAGGTAAAACCAATCCCATTGAAAATATTAGGGAATTCACAACCAGTTGCATGGACATTGCTTATGAACATACTTATTTGATGTGGCTCTTTTCTAGAAGTTTCGCAGGTCATGCACTGGAATGGTTTGCTCAATTGCCTAAAGGAATCAAATCATGGGATGAATTGGCCAACAAGTTTGTCAAAAAATATTCTTATAACATTGATACAGACATTGACATTGCATCCTTATGCTCAAGAGGACATAGGTGAGACATTCATCCCATTCTTTCAAAGATGGAGAACCTTAGCAAGTCGATGTCCTGTGGAGATACCTAGAAAGGAAAAAAGTTACAATATTTGTACAAAATCTCCTTGGACCACTAAGATATGGCCTTCAAGTCCATTGCTGCACCACTTTCACTAACCTTGTTGAGAAAGGGGTTAAACTTGAAAAAGTCCTAATTGCTAAAGGCAACCTCAAGTATGGAAGCAAAACCATCAAAACTACCACAAACACCAATCCAAGTACTTCCACCGACAAAAAATAATACTAATTTAAAAATAAACACATCACCAATGATGGAGTTGTTGATGTGAAAATGGTCAATGCAACAGGTCCTGTGCTTACACTTAAACGAGTGCAACTCCAAAATGCACCAGTGACTACACTAAAACCAATTGCTAATGCCATTCAAAACAATCCAACTTAATCAAATCAAAGGTAATCATGTCCAACATGACAAATTCAAAAAAACACATACACCCTCTTGGGTGAACTAATTGAATTTGTCCTTAAGAAAATTATTCAAAATGGCGTCATCACATTGGAAGACCCTAAACCATATGACCCTGGTCAATTCAAGCCATCATGGTGGGATGATACTGCCTTTTGTTATTACCACCATGTCAAAGGACATAAAACTTCCTCTTGTCACCAATTAAGAAATATTGTGCAAGATCTTATTGAAAACTGCACCATTGAGCTTAGTAGTTCACCATTCACGTCTAATTCAGAACATACAATTCATAAGAACCCATTGCAGGATCATGGTTTAAGTAACCCCTCATCGTCCAAGACAAAGAATAAGAACAATCAGGCTAATTACACATGTGTTGCCTACAACTATTCCAGAGGTACTATCATTAATAACCTTCAAGCTTTCGATGAAGACAAATGTGTCAATACCATCACTATTAAGAAAACCCCAGAATGCAATGTCACTACCTATAAAGGAAAGGTCACAATCCCAAGCCCTTCTTACCATCAGCCTAAGATTACCATACCTAGACCATCTACGAAGCAGTCAAAACCCAACCCAAAATTTAACATCATCGAGCAATTGAACAAAATGCCTGCCCAAATCTCCATCCTTGAATTGCACCGCATTTCACCCGCACATAAGGCCATATTGGATAAAGTCTTGCAAGAATATTCCATCCCAACTGATATTAATGTCAACCATTTTGAAACCATATTCGGATATCTGACTTCCCCCCACAACATTAATTTTTCCAACCTGGATTAATCCTCTACCAAACCGTTGCACAACAATGCCCTGCATATCGAGGTTTTCATCCATAAGCATAAGGTTAAATGAATCCTAGTAGATGGCAAAGTAGGATTGAACATCTTCTCTCTAAAATTGGTTAAATCTCTTGGCTTCTTTGATGCTTTCGTGGATGCTACAAAGAGTATTGTAATAAAAGCATATGATGATGAAGAACACTCTTCTAAAGGAATTATTACACTTCCAATCCGTGTGTGACTGATTTGTAAAAGAGGGTGACCAACCACTACAAGGCCCTAGTTCACAAAAGGCTTCCCTAACTTACCTCAGTTGCAAGGATGATTAGGATAGGGGGGATGAGAATGATGAAGACTATGGGTCCTTTGATCACTCTGCAATCCCGAGAACTAAAGAGAGACTAGGTGAGTCACTTTTTAAGGTCAACTCTACGTCTTAGGTAGCTCTCTGTCAAAGGACAAAATCACAGTTTTGGGATGACAGTGTGATGTGCTGGTGTCTGTACAGCTATAAAACTAGAGAGAGGAGGTTAAATCCTCAAGAAAGGACTGCTAGCCTAGTTTAGAGGTTTTGTTGACAACAAAATGAGATTAAGAAGAATGAAGCATAAATATGAATGTGATAAAATAAATATATTACCACAAGGGTGACGAAGATAATTTCATATAACAATCCTCTTGCCAACTTCTTACAAGATCTCTCCACTTACACATAAAAAAAGGGGGAAATTTCGGGGTTATTTAGGGGCTTGCCTCATTCAGAACCCCATTTTGGTGTTTCCACCTCCATGAACAACCAAGTTTGCAATGATAGGAATAAAGATAAAGAAAGGATTACAAGCTACGTAAACAAAAGACACTACAAAAGAATACATGCTTACTCAACCAAGATGATAGAGAAGATGAGAGGAGCTTACCACCTCCATCCAAAGTGCTCAAGGCTTGTGGAGGAGAAAATGAGAGGAACTCAAGCCTCTGCTGCAAGGGTGTATGTCCTGCACTTGCACTATTGAAGTGATAGAGTGGTAGATTTCTGCAATGGAGTGTGAAGTGCTGCTACAAATATTGAATAGATGAATGGAAATGGAGAGAGTGCTCAAACCGATCTTGAAAAACTTGAGAATGGATGGAATGGTCAAGAATATGAAGGAAAGAATGAAAAATGGCCATATTCGGGTCAACCATCCGAAGGGAGGCATTACTCTTCGACTTCTAATCGAAAGTGTAACGTCTCTGCAGTCTCCAACCATAGGAATCTGCCAGGGACGTAAGTGCACTGTGTGGACATCTGTGCACCGCACGGGCGTCCTTGATAGAAATGCCCCCACCGACACACAAAACAGGCGCTAAGTGTGATGTGGGAAATAAGCTTAAGTGGAATTAATCCTTTGCCTTAGGTTTTCTAAAGTGTAAGAGGGTAAAAGGGAATTTGCGTTAGGGGTGAAAATTCATGCTTATACATTTTTCCCCCACTTTAGTGAGCATGAATACTAATGATTGGTTCAGTAAATTAGAGTAGTAAGGAAGTAAAAAAGTAAGAGAAGTATACTTGAACTGACGAGGAAGCAGAGCACAGTCTCGTGAACTTAGAAGTGTCGAAAAGGACTTCATAGTTCTGCAAAAATACAAAGCTGAAGAGGGAAAGTGCCTCACAGGCTCATGGTCCTACAAGAGAGGTATCCTTCAAGAACTCTCACATGCAGGAAACCAATAAGAGCACCTTACATACCCGCAAATCCACATGGAAGGTATCCCCCAAGAACTCTCACTGGAGGAAGACCGAGAAAGGCACCTTACAGACCCACCGACCTGCAAGGAAGGTATCGCCCAAGAACTCTCACATGAGGGAGACTGAGAAAGGCACCTTACAGACCCGCAAGGAAGGTATCTCCCAAGAAATCTCACATGAGGGAGACTATGCAAAGGAGACTCCACAGAGCCAGAGGTGGCAACATGTTTACCCACAGATAGAACACATTAAGAATCAAACACATAGGCAAGTGAATGAATAGTCACACAAACCATCGCTAAGTTGTAAGTCTTTCAAAGGGGCCCCTCAGGAACCTTAAAAAGGAAATGGGGTCCAATCAAGGGATGCACTACTTGAAAAGTGAAGTATAGTCGGGTTATCCCTAAGATAGATGTAAGGATGTGAAGTAGGTCTGGTCAGGCTACCCCCAAACTAGACATGAAGAAGTAAGACTAATCTAGTTGGGCTGCTCCCAAGCTAGATGCAAGGGTGTGAAACCGGTCTAGTCGGGTTGCCCCTAGACTAAACACCATAGAATTTTGTTGAGAGAATTCAAAGGGGTCCCTTGGGAACCCAATGTGAAAAGGACGGGTCCACTTAAGGGACACACTTGTTCAAAAGCTAATATCTTATTTCTCAAATCGATTCATCAGTAAGGAATCCTTTTGAAAGATTTTCACTTCATCAAGGAATTTGAAAGGAAGGAGATGTTCCCGTGCGAGGGGAAGACTAAGACCATTCCCACTTCAGAGGAGGGTTTCTAAGTCCTTTCTTTATGAACCCATGATGAAGGAAACATGTTCCTTAGGGTTTTGAGTTGAGAATGCAATTCTAACAAAGTAGCGTGAAGGATCTTCAAGAAAAGATTCATTTGGCAATAACATTGTCACACATGAAAGGGACAAATAAAGCAAATAAGAGAGAAAGATAAAGGGGAAGGTAAAAGGAAAGAGATTGCACACAAAGGGAATAGAGGGATCTAGTTTCATAGGGTCAGATCTATGTTTATTTATATGTATATGAGGTAACCATGATAAGAGGCAAAAGATCATCAATCCCCAACCAGATCAGGAAGAATGCATGAAAGACAAAGTAAAATAAAAAATTGGGTCAACATGGAAGGAGGCCTAAATTCTCCTCACGCTTTGCATCATCCCCAATTTACCAAAATTCAGTCAAAAACATGGAAGAATGATGATACAAATAGATAAATTTTACAACACAAATACCACACCTATATCCAAGCACCAATACGGGTGACGAGGGTCATCCAAGGACATATAGCACGATCACAAGGGAACACTTCACAACATACACATGCATCTAATGTAAAGATAAAGAAGAGGATCTCCCCCTAACATTGATCAACCAAGAGATCGTCAACTTTCCACTCTAGACCATCATAGGGGGAAGGGTGGCGAGCGTGTAACAGTGTAATGTTAAAGGGGGGAGCTTTTGATCCTCCCGCAACAAGGGCCAAGGCAAAGAAACTTGTAAGATCTATTTCTCTCAACTCTTGTGGGTCTAAGGTCAACAAATTTGTGAAGATTGCTAACAAGGTCGGAACTTCATCCACCGAGTTAAACATACAATTGATGGGAGTGCCATGTTTCACCTTAGTGGATGAAGGGATTTGCACCCGAGGTTCACTGAGAGACTTAGGAGCGGTGATAAACTCGGGGGAGGCCGAGATCAGTTCCATCACTAGGACAAAAAAATTAGGGTGGGGCCACCTTTCAGAGAAGGTGGGCTCTTCTTACATCCTCCATTGCTAGAGGGACCACACTCTACTTTCTTCTTCATCGGAGGAGGTAAACTCCCCACAAACGAAGCAAGGAGGGTTGAAGGAGAAGAGGAAAGAACCACGATGGATACGACCGAAGTATTAACCATATCCATAGGCTTTGGGAAATATGAGACATCCATAATAGAGGTCAACAGGGCTGGTTCCACCGAAGGAGTGATAAACACTTGCACCTTTCCAGGCACATGTGCGCTCACAACAGGAGCCAAAAGAGATTCATAACTAGTTAGATCAAAGGCAGAAGAGGGGAAAGAGGAGGACACAATAGGAGGTGTTGTCTCCTCCTCCTCCTTTTGTGAGGAGTCTTGCTCAACTAGGAGAGCCTTTTTCTAGAGCTTACTCAAACACGCAAGGGGGTTCCTACGACTCTTTGAACCAAAAACCATAGTTTACAAAAGGACAAAAGGATTCTGCTCAGCCATGGGAGTGTCTTCCACAACTGTTTCTAGTGGAAGGAAAAACTCTTGAATGTGAGAAGAAGGGGCAGGTTTAGAAATGGTGGGAGGAATTGAATCTAGCATCTTGGTAGTGGGCCTCTTCCTGTTCACTATTTTGAGGACAAGAACCGTAGGAGGCCATGGAGGCTGAGATAAAGATGACTCTCTATGGGGGGCTTTTTGTCTTCCATATCGAATGGGCCTAGGCTCCATGGGTAAGACAAGAAGATCAAATGCAGGACCCTTGGCCTTTCATCAAGTAGGCACCATGGGATTCTCTCGCAAGCACGAGACAAAAGTAGATGGCGTCGTAACAGGATAAGATGAAGCATTGGGCTGAGCAACAGAAGGGGAAGATCTCGGGACCACTTCTCTTCTTCTCTCCTGCATGCCTTGATGACATCATTGTCAACTTTTAAGAAAGCTCTATGCGAAACAACATAGGGTAAAGGAGGGAACCTCAATTTCTGCCTAGCATGCCCTTTCTTATAGTTTTGATACGTACGGTATATGAGGTCCTTCCTAGGTGGGAGAGGACCAAGAGACATCGACCAAAAGTAATCTAGGGTATAGCTGCCACATGGAACTGGTGGTATATAACTGATGTCATGGACAACATGTACCAAACCTCCATGAATAAACTTCAGACATTTGTGCACAACCGTGAGTACTGGATTCATAGCTACCAACTAGGAGATACCCAACTTCACTCAGAAGAGTTCAGACCCCCGGATGATGTCAAACTTAAGGCTCATAGATTTAGGCCCAAGGAGGACCGATAGGACAATACTTCCTATAGGAGGTACTAAAAGTTTCTCATGTGTGCAAACGGTACTCTTAGGTGCATCAGACCCATCCTTATGCAAGAATTTAATCAACATGATCTCCTCAATTATGATATTTACTTGGGATGTTGGATCAATGAGAACACCTGCTACAATATTTCCATTTATCCTTGCATGAATGTGTGAACCCCTAAACTTGCAAATGCATAGGAACAACAAACATGATTAGTATGTTAGATCAAATACATTGAAACAAGCACGAGAGATTCCCCATGAAATCCATCTATCTAAAACTTATATTAGGAAATGAAGAACACAATGAGAAATGAAAACTTATGTAAATCCTAATTAAGCAAATAACCTGTTGATTCCATGGGGGAATTGGTGCCAATGGTATGTTGCAATTGGCCCTTTCCCAATTCCTAATTGCAATGTTTGATTAAATGAGGGAAATGGTCAAATCTCTAAAGAGATTTGAGCATAACCTTGTTGCAAAATCTCAAATATGGTGGATGATTGGATGAAATTGGCAAAATTAGCTCTCAATGTGGAGAGAGTAACTTTGCATATGAGTTGTGGATGAAGATTGAGGAGAAGAGTCTCCAATTTATAGATTCAAATCTTGGAAGAATGAGCAAGATTGAGCAATGTGGGATAAAAGATCATCAAATGGCATTGTACCACTTGTCCACATGTGATTGGATGAGGAATGTGCAAGTTTTGGCCAATGTGCCAATAAATGCAATTAGGTGGCATTTCAAACTTGAGAAATGACATGTTGAAGAGGGAAAAGGAATGAAGTTAATGTCCCTTGGCTCAAGGTCAAGGACATGTAAGAGGCTTTTAATGCCTTATTGGAAGGACCAAGTCCACTTGGACTTTTTGAATTCAAAAAGAGGAATATTCCCTTTTTGATGGTTTGTGAGGGAAAATAGGAGAATTAATAAATCAAAGTAATTGATTTATTGTGCAAGTTGTATTCTCTAGAGAATTTTAGTGAGAAGGATTAACTTAATCAAGGATTTGATTAACTTAATGAAGAATTAGGTGATGTGACAATTTAGACTTAGATTTATGAATTGATTTAAGTCAGAAATTGAGAGGAAATGGCTCATTAAATGATTTGATTTATTTAATAAAGAAGGAATGTGTTAGATTAAATCAAATAAGGTTTAATTTATTTAATTTAATAGGAGGACTTTAGAGATTTTAATTAAATAAAATGATTTATTTAATTAAATAGCAATGTAGAGTTAATTAAATTAAACTGATTAATTTAATCAAAGGAGATGAGAATGACTTAATAAAATGAATAATTATTCATTAGATTAAGAGATAGAATGTGATGAAATGTTGAGAATATGATTTAAGAGGAAACATTGTTAGTAAATCAGGATCAGGTGTGCCAAAACGAGAATGTACATTTTCCATGTCTACATAATGTAAAGAGGAGATGGATCTCTATTGAAGCCCATCGGTAGGTCCTATGAGGTGAAGATTATGTTATTACCACTACTCACAGTTTGCACAGAGGGAATAGGTTGATTTAAGAAAGAGGCCATCATGCACACCAAATAGTACTTTTACAAAGCCTCCTAAGGTCTATGAGATAAGGTAGTGACTTAATTAATTTTTCGTTATGCAATACTTGTAAACCTTCCAACTACGCCTTCTAGGGGTCATAGGTTGGGTTGCAAGGTGAAAGCCTCACAACAATCACACCTACAACACTCCTAGGATACGAGGAAAGGAGCTTTTAGTATCACAAAATGGAACCAAAATGGTTCACGTTGGGTTCACCAAAAATGTAAGAGAGGGGGACCAACCACTGTAAGGCCCCAGGTCACGAAAGGTCAATAGCGAAAAGGCTGCCCTAACTTACCTTAGTTGAAATGAGGATTAGGATAGGGGGGATGAGAATGATGAAGACTATGGGTCCTTCGATCACTCTCTAATACAAAGAATTGAAGGGAGACTAGGTGAGTCACTTTGTAAGGTCAACTCTACATCTCAGGTAGCTCTTTGTTAGAGGACAAAAGCGTGGTTCTAGGATGAAAACATGACACTATCATCTCACAGGCGCATTGGCGTCTGTATGAGTAGGAAAACCAGAGCGATGAGGTTAAATCCTCAAGAAAGGAATGCTAGCCTAGTTTAGAATTTTTGTGAACAACAAAATGAGATTAAGAAGACTGAAACATAAATACGAATATCATAAAATAAATATATTACCGTAAGGGTGATGAAGATAATTTCATAGAACAATCCTCCCACCAACTTGCTACAAGATCTCTCCACCTACACACAAAAAAAGGGGGAAATGTTGGGGCTATTTAGGGGCCCGCCTCAGTTAGACCCCCATTTTGTTGTTTCCACCTCCACGAACAACCAAGTTTTCAATGATAGGAATAAATATAAAGAAAGGAATACAAGCTACGTAAACAAAATACACTATAAAATAATACTTTCTTACTCAACTAAGATGATAGAGAAGATGAGAGGAGCTTAACACATCCATCCAAAGTGTTTAAGGCTTGTGGAGGATAAAATGAGAGGAAATCAATCCTCTGCTGCAATGGTGTCTATCCTACGCTTGCATTATCAAAGTTATGGAGTGGTAGATTTATGCAATGGAGTGTGAAGTGCTACTACAAATCTTGAAGGGATGAATGGAAATGGAGAGAGTGCTCAAACTGATCTTGCAAAACTTGGGAATAGATGGAATAGTCAAGAATATGAAGGAATGGATGAAAAATGACCATATTCGGGCCGACCAGCTGAAGGGAGGCATTACTCTTCAACTTCCAATCGAAAGTGTAACGTCTCTACAGTCTCCAATCACAAGAATCTACTAGGGATGTAAGCACACCACACAGACATTTGCGCGTTGTGTAGGTGTCCCCAACAAAAACACCCCCACCAACACAAAAACAGGCGCCAAGTGTGATGTGGGCAGTGATCTTAAGTGGAATTAAGCGTTCGCCTTGTGTTTTCTAAAGTGCAAGGGGGTAAAAGGGAATTTGTGTTAGGGGTGAAAATTCACGCTTATACATAGTTATCATTGATACAACTTGTGAAGTCTTGGATTATGATCTACCTTACGATGTCTTGCTTGGTCGACCCTGGATCCATGCTTTAAAGTCCATTCCGTCCACTTACCACCAATGTTTGAAGTTCCCCTTTGATGGCACTGAAATCACTATACTAGGCAACCCTGACCCTTTCCAATATTGCACCAACTTGAGAGCTACCTCTGAGAAAAAAGTGCCTATTAATCGAGAGGATTCAACATCCACTTCACCTAAACACATTGACCTATCCACACTCACCAAATCATCCACATCCACTCTGTCGACCTCCACCACACCATTCTATTTTTCCATCATACCAAGGACTGATGCTATATGCTTATATTTAAGGACATTCAATGCATTGATTCTAATTTCCCAAGGAGATCTTAATTCTCAGGCATTCTAGATAATCAAGGGATCAATCAATAGTGACACATTTTGATTTGGTGCTTTAAAAGTAGTAAAATATATGCACAAGTCATTCATAGACCCTTTCCTATTGTCTTCAAATCTTTGAACACATTTCAATGGTTAAGCTAGGAGAACTTGTCTCCTATGACAAAACGACAACCCTTCCAAGGTAGTTTTAAATGTCACTAGCCCTAAGATACTAGAAAGGAGTAGAGTAGTAATAAATTATTCAAGTGGGCAATAAAACAAAGTTTTATATTACATGTAGTCAAGTCTAGACTCAAAAGGAAAATTTACAACTATGAACTTAAACTAGACATGTGAACTCAACCTCTAATAGAATATAGATTCAATCCAAATTTTTAGACATTCACTAATAGAGAGATCATCATTTTCTAACTAAATACTAATTTGATTATAAAATATTCATTAACACTCATTCTCCAATCATAAAACTCAATATCTCTATCATCTTCATTTATTTTCTAAAAACTAATAAATTTATTATTAAATTAATTAGTTTCAACTATCATTATTTAACCTAAACTAATTTATACTTAACTACATTTATTTAATTAACTTAAATAAAATATTAAAATAAACTTATTTTCCTTTTCAGTATTCTATATCTTATTTTATTTGATGAGATCAAACATTTTCACAAGTTTCAGTTTGTAAAGACCTTGAAGCCTTTGTAATTACTTCTGAAAGTGTGTTCTTTTGGCTTTATTTATGTATGTTTACCTCTATCAAAAAACAAGGAATTATAAGAATATTGAAAAATAGCATAGATGTGCGAGCTAAAGGGTTGATGTTTCCTTTTCTTGTAATATTATATAATTTTGAGATTTCTAGCTTATATACTTGCTAATCAAATGCATTTTTTATTTTAAAGCCATTGAAAAGTAAGCAGATTACTTTATTTTTCTCTTAGAAAAATAAAAGCATCAATATTTAAATACTAGAACTAGTTGGGTATCGAATATATAAGAGAACAATCCGAAATAAACTATAAAAGTAGTGCAGTCATAAATTATTCCATTTGATTTTACTACTTTTTTTAAAGTGTTTATTAGTTTATTTTAAAAATATAATAATTAGATTAATTTATAGAAAAAAAAATGAAATATATATACATATACATAAATATATTCATAAATTAATATTATATTTAATTTTATTAAATTTTTAAGAAATATTTATTATGTTAAATTAAAATAAATGAGTGAAATATATAAATATAAATATATTATATATAATGTTTGTATATATGTTGATAAGGGTGGAATGTAGTAGTCATGTTATGGAAATTTTTCTGTAAAGAAAAAAGAATGTTATTTTTTCTATAAATTAGCTCTTAGAATTAAAAGGGAGATAAAAAAAAAGGCTTCTACGACCCTTCAATTAAAAGGGGGATACTAATGAATATTTTTAATAGATTTAAGAGAAGAATAATATTATTTAATAAATAAACTAAAGAAAACCATTGTGAAAGGGTGTGATGGTTTGGAAACCACCCTTTAAAATTTATATAAAGCATTTATGTGAGACTTGGAAAGGGCATGAGATCTCTCAAGGAAGAAGAAGGTGGTTTGGTGGACTATTTGAATTGGAGAAGGGACACAGAGTGTTTACAACTCAAAGTAAAAAGTACACTTAGGATTGTCGTGGCCAAGTTTTTCCACATGTTGAGTGATTACTTTGTGTTAGAGTCACTCAATGACTCAAGCTCCTATGATTTCTTGCAAAAACCAAAATATCCTTCTACAAGAGAGAAAAATAAGAGCATATATTTTTTTAATAATGGATGCATGATATTAGATCAAATGTGATCAATGATGTGCAATATGAAATACCTATAATACAATACAATACCAAATGTACAAATGATGTCTTGCTTATATAGGCAAGGCTAAGAGGTAGGACTAACTAGGATGATGACAAGTGCCTTAATCCTATTTAATGTGACAACTAGGGGATAAGATAAGATAAGATCATATGAAAATTAAGACTTTTAGAAATATTTCTAACCCAGTAAGTAAAATTAACTTGTGAACATGTGTGAAAAGGTCCTAAATAGGAACTAGTTAGATAGTGTGCCTTCTTCACACTACAACAAGTAAATCAGATAGGAAAATCCCATGTTCACACCAACACCCCACCTTAAGAGCAACTTAGGGAGTAGACAAATACAAATGATGCAAATATGATGCACGAATGCAAGGATGGATCCTCTCTATGAGTCCATGTTAGGTACCCATTTACAAATGCAATCTCTCACAAATGAATAAAATGAGAAAACCCAATGGGACAAAAATTCTCTCCAAAAGGGAGAAAATAAAATAAAAATATCTCTATAAGATGTAATTGAAAAATTCCATGTGAGGGAAAATTCTCCCCATAAGAGAAGAAGAGAGACCATGGATCCCCCACCAATGTAGAATAAATACCAATGGTAGATGCTCAAAACTAGACATAGAAGATGGTCCATGATTATTGAATAATGTTCTTCCATTTAGGAAGAAAAAAAACTAAAGGTATATGTATGATGTCTTCCCATTTCAGAAAGGAATATGAAGGAAGAAAACTCAAGATGCAAGAAGTCTCTAAAAATTTCTCATGTGGACCTCCATGTTGATGCTGAGAGTTTCCACTACCAATTCAAGTGTTATAGGCCACACTGATGTTCAGATGAAAATCCAAAATTTAGTACAAATGTATGTAGAACAAGACCCAAAAAAGATATCACCTATGAAGAAAAAGATTCCTCCTCCAAATGACGCTCAAAATTATCCACACTTATGTCAAATTGTGATGAATGATCATGTGGAGAATGAATAAGAGGATTTGAATGTTCCCTCACAACAACTAAAGAAGAATTATCTCCATCAAAGAGAAGATCTATGCAATCAATGGCATCTCCCAAATATAAAATGTTGGACTCTATAAACAAACTTGCAATGTTTGTCAAATATTCATCCCAACTATCCATATATGGAAGATATTGTTATCATGATACACTAAATCACAAGAAGCCATGGATGTAGCAACACAAGTATCATTCAAAGCAATAATATATGGAAGATATGATACCTCAATGCATGTCATTGGACTACATTATTCATCACCAAATGATTTTGTGTCTATACAAGATTATTGAGTATAAACATCAAATAAATTTGTTGGTGTTGGTTTAGAAGAATTTAGAAAACTACTATCATTAGTAATGAAAAATTATCTCAACTCATGAAGATCATAAATAAGTTGCAACTCATCAAGTTCCTTTTACATGAATTCATCTATTGCATGTCTTTTCTTCTCAAAGTAATCACATTTAATTTTCCATAGATTATGAGACATGATTACAACCAATAAAAACACAAGATTAGCCTACAATTATTTAATAATGGGATCCCCTCCCCAAAGAGTGCGATTTGACACTTCATATGTAGTGTGATCACAATGTCAAAATTGCTTTCCAGAATTTATAAAGTTGAGACAGATCAAATATGAATAAATGCAATAATATTTCATAATGAAATCCTCCAACTAAAATTGCAATTTTCAATATGATCTAGATTGAAAAAATAAAGCCTTCCCAAAAGGAAAAAACTTCTCCAAGAGTTAGTATGTATAAGATATTAACCAAAATGAAAATATGTACAAATATAAATGAAATATACTTGGGGTTGAATCTCAATAATTTCATGGATAGAATTGTAGAGATCTTGAATATGTTTCTAGCACTCCAAGAATCACAAAAATTGGAAAAATGGACAAAAATTTATGCACTTGGAGGTTTGAAAGGGAAGATTAGACTTCAATTAGGAATAAATTAATCTATGGAAAAATATTAAAAAATGGTTTGCACCGTTGCAAATTTCTCATAATCAGCTTTCTAATGATATCTCATTTGTGAAAATATGACCGCTAGATCAAAACATGTGAATTTTTTTTAAAAGGTCAAATTTGTCCTATATAGAACAAATTATAAATCAAAATATGAGTTTTTTGGCCTTCTAGACACAATGTAAAGGTTTGTTTAAGTTGAAAGTGCTCCAATAAATAAAAAAATCCAGATCTTAGCTTCAAACCCCAATTTTAAACCCATACAAATTTGGCCTGACATGTCCAATTTGGACAAAGCAAAGGAAAATTTGATTTTCTTGGTCACCCTAGACTCAATGGTGAGTTTGCAACAATAAGATTCAATATGGACCTGCAATACAAAGCCATAAATATGACCCCCCAAAATCTAGTATTTCTTTCAAGTATTTCAAATTATATGTCACCATATGATGCAAGAGAAGAGCATAAACAAAATTTCAAGATTCACCAATGATGTAGGAGCACATGGATGGATAGGAAATCAACACCAAAAAAAAAATAACATTGTTGATTTCCAATTTTATTTTGTTTTCTGATCAGTGCCTAAACCTCTTAAATTATTTGACTTCACCATGAAACTTTAGCAAGGTGATAGACATATATGCAAATGTAAATGTGGAACCACAAGTCAACACATGAACTAGTCGACAAAGTGCCTCAATGGAATGATGTCTCATTAATTGCAATGATACCATCAATTTGGTGTTGAAAACATAATTTTAAAAGGGGAGATTGATGTATCAATTATGCCTTTTCAACTTCTATGAACAAAGGATCAAAGAAAGATAATGAAGGGGTGCGAAAGAGAAAAGAGAAAAATGCTGATGAAAATTTGGGGGGGAGGCCGATATTTTTTGGCTAAATTTTATTACAATTATTATTCATTATAATGATGATTTAAGGTAGAAACTTTCCTGTGTTTTGTGTTTGTGGATGATGTTTCTGGCAGAGTAAAAAGGCTCTTGTGTCAACCAATATTTTCAACTTATGAAAAACTAATGCACAAACTAATCTCAAATTTGAGAAGAGGATTTGAAAATCTAAAGTTATGATACCATGTTAGAGTCACTAAAGGAATCAATCTTGTAGGATCACCTACAAAAATCAAAATATCCTTAGATACAAGAGAGAAAAGAAAGAGCATAAATTTGCAGTAATGGATGAAAATATATTACATCAAATATGATCAATGATGTACAATATGAAATACCTACAATTACACAATACAATACCAAATGTACAAATTAGACCTTTCTTATATAAGCAATGTTGAGAGGTACAACTAACTAGGATGATGACAAGTGTCTTAGTTTTATGTCATGTGAGAACTAGGGGATAAGATAAGATAAGGTCACATGAAAACTAATAATTCTAGAAAGATTCCTAACTCAGATTTACATGTGAGCACATGTGAACAGGTCCTAACTAGGAACTAGTTAGATAATGTATCTTGTCCACACTACAAATGGTAAATTGTATAGGAAAATCCCATGTTCACACCAACACTTTGGAGTATGTTATATTTTGCATGTTAAGTAATTACTCTAGAGCATGTTGCATTGAGTATTGATGTAGAAACATACAAGGTGTAAAAGAAATCTCGCATCCCCAAAAAAAATGTTTATTTTCATTTTCTATTAGGTTTGGTGAATAAATTTTTAATAAGGGCTAAAAATGGAAGGTTTACTATTTTTAGTAAGTTGGCATTTATGCACATATGGACATGAAATCTTACATAGAGCTCCAAAATGATGAAATGGAGCCAATGGTGAAGAAATGACTTCAATAGAATTTATCATTTGTGAGATATTAATGTTTTTATCTTTAAAATCCTTTTAAAATTATTCAAAGTCAATTCTAAGGCACCTAGAGGTTTCAAATGAGCCCGAAAAAGTGGTCAAAAATCAGAAAAACTTAAAGTGACCTTTTATGGCCCTTAATTTTTTTGAGATCTTTCCAACAACGTAAAATATTTGTCAATTAGACACGAGCAAAAATTTATGGCTCTCGAAAGTTGGACTAAAATTTGGAAAATTTCCTTAGGTTGGGAAAAGAGACAATTGGATTGGTTTGGTGCCAAAGTGGAAGTCACAGTTTGTTAGAAAGTGGAAAAATCATATAAATTGGTCATAAATGGAAAGTGAGGGATGCTGGATGAAAAGATAGATGAATTTCCTACTTTTTCAACACAAAGTGGAGGTTTCAAGATTTTAGTGGCCATTGTTGCCATTCATAGACTTACATGTCTGATTTTTTGAATGTTTTTATAGCCCATTTTCTATAATAGTGAATCTAGTGACTAGATAATTTTATTGCATTTGATTGCATGTTTGTAGAATATTTCATGAATACATAATAAAATTTGCAAGTTGTTGTTCCTAAAATTTGTTTGTCTTTGTAAGGTTTTGTTCAAGGGAGAGTATCCCTTCGTAAATTATAGCTCTGGAGAACTTGTATTGAGTGTTTACTCTATTGAATATGACTCTAGAGCACATATATTGAGAAATTTATATATGTTGAGTTTTGAACAAGAGTTGTTCCTCTTGGAGTGTTCCACAACTATCAGAGCCAAGAGCACTAAAATATTCCTAGGGTGAGAATTGCCTTTCCAAGTACTTTAATTCAAATAAGTATTAAAAACCATTGCTGTTATAAGATATTGAGAATATTATATATATATATGATTTTGATGTTAATTCAATTGAAATATATGTGGCTATGTTATCTAGTTTACTATGTTAATTATTTATTTTGAAATTATTACTAAATTAACATGTATTTTAACATTGACTAGTCATATATTTTTTAATAATATTACAATTTGTAAATTATCTTAACTCTAATATTTAATCTATTAAATCCATCGATAATACTTAAATAAATTTGGGAGAAAAGTAATATTAAATTTATTCTTTGTTTTATGTCTTAAAAATAGTAATAAGACCACAAGGATAAACACACAATATTAATATAGCCTTCCACTAAGTTAACATTTAATTTAGGCTAGGCCTTAAAGGGTGGTAGCTTTTAAAGACAAGATAAAGGGAAATACATTATTTCTATTTGAATTTTACTCCATATGTAGCCTATCTTCTTCCCATTGATTACATACAATTCATGACATTACTGGTGTAAGTGATTCTTTTTCTTACCTTGAAAACACTACAAGTGTTAAATTAATCTTGAACCAATTTGATGTAATTATTATCTCAATTTAAAGGTATTATGCATTTATAGAAAAAAATGTGCTAGGTATTTAGACAGAGAAGGGAGCTGAAGACAACTTACAAGGTAAGAAATATTCATTTTTCTTTATTTATTCCTATTTTATTTGCTTCAAGAATCCTTGCAACTAACTATTAATAAATACTACAGTAGTAATTAATCTATAACATAAATTTATAACTATTAATCAATTTTGACCAAAGGATAATGATTTGATAATATTACTTTCCTCAATCAATCATCCCATTCTAGTGTAAGATAGATAAGGTGACTAAACTATAAGGGTAGGGTGGAAGGATTATTCACAAGGGTGGAAGGAGAAGAAAGTTGCAACTATTGACTACCCCTACTATCCATTCTCCATAAATATAATTATTTGCTCACACTTTGATCAATCTACTATAGTATTTGTAAACCCATCTCCACAAAATATAACTATTATCACTAAAGTACACACCTTTGTTGAGGGTGATCCCACAAAGCTAGTTTACAATTTCTGAGAGGAACTGATTTTTGCTGAAATCACATATTTTTAGAAAATATAATAATTTAAGCCTTAAAAATTTCCATTTTAAGGATTCCAATTGAAGAGGGTTTGATAAAACCATCTTAGATCAAACCCCCTTGGATAGAACCTCGCTAGTTTTAAACCATGTCTATAAATGAGTCTCCTTTACACCTATTAAAATGTTGATAAAAAAACACTTTCGATTTACCTTTTGGGGGATCAAATGAATTCATTTAAAATTTATTTGAAATGATTATGGTATTCCTCAAAACGAGCTATCCAATGAATATAATTTTAATATGTTTTGGTTTTATTATGTATTTGTTTTTTCAGTTTTATTAAACATAGGTTTTTCATCGAAAATGAAGGTCTTTGTTCTGCACATGTGGAAAAATAGAAGATTATCAAAAAAAATATTTAAAAAATATGAGTGCACCAGATATTGAAGTCCTTAATCCAACAAAAAAAAAAAAAAAAAAATTATACAAAAAAGTTACACGTTATACGGTAGAACTATGTTTGAATTGTAATTGGTTTGACTTCGAAACTTGATTAAATAAAAAATATTCAATAAAAAACTATATAAACAAGTGGAAGCACTAGATATTAGAGTTACAAATCTAAATTTGAAAGAATTAGAATTTTATCCTTCATGGAAAAAATTTATGCATTATACGGTGTGCGCTAATTTTTAAAAATGATGTTTTTTGAAAAAAATAGTTTTCATGAGAGATTGAAAAAGAAGTGCAATCTAATTCCAAAAATTTTGAAAAAAATATTTTTAGAATCTAAAGACAAAATTTGACAAGACTCTAGTTTTCATCATCTTCAAATTTCTCATGGTTTAGCTGCTATAGGTGCCTGGATGTGAAGATTTAGTTAAAAATAATAATTTCAGAGTCCAGTTTGGGCAAAAATTGTAAACCACAATTGTGGGATCACCCTTGAGTGTAGAAATTAGCTACCTTGTGAAACATATAAAATTTTATAGGTTGTGGATCACCTATGGTGGAAAAGAACCTCTAGAGAGGGTTGGCTCCCTTGGTGCTCACCTATTATAACTTATACTAATGTTGTTACTGAGGAAAAGATATAGAAGATGACATGAAATGAACCTAACTATGAGGGTGATGCACCAAAATGTTTGTTCAAAATTTTGACTACTGTTTTTCTCACACAAGTAGCCAATAACTTAGTTGTTTGCATACAACATTAGTGTTTTGATATATATATGTACTAGTATTTTATTGAAAGGTCTATGTTTGGGAAATTTTAGAAGGAAGAAAATGTGGTGTTCTTCACAACTAACATTTGTTTGCACAATGACATAGGCAATAACCTACAAAAATATTCTTTTTTGGTTTGAAAGTGCTAGAAATAAGACATTCATTCAAGGATTTGCATATGAAAATCACAAAAAATGATATCAATTATCTCATATACATAATAGGAACAAAATTTTTTGAAGGTAAAAAATGCTCAATTTTATTGATAAAAGGTGTTTTTGTAGAAAGATAAGTCTAAAATTTGTGTCCTTTGCTTGAAATGTGTGTTTTTGATTCTATGACTAAGAAAAGTAAGATTTATAATGTTCTATTTTTATTTCATAGCTCAAAAACAAGAAAGAACTGACTGAAAAAAGTAGCCTAAGGGTCCTATATCTCATCCCAAATATAGGAGAGCATCTAGGGACTAAATTTTACTAAGTTACAAGGCTTGAAAATAGGAAAACCTACTTTGCATGCCCAATAATTTCATGTTTGACTTGGTCTCTTCAACCTCCTTAAAATGTGCTCCATATGGTGATGAGGCCCCTAGATCTTTAGAATATGTTTAAATTGCTCCTAAATGCTATCAAACTATCCTTAGGAAGCTCAAATTGCTCATTTATGCTCCAACTACCATCAAAATACCTTGCAAAAAAATAGTACATGTGTTCTTAGTAGTTTTAAAAAGAGGTGCTAGTGATTTTTTAGGTACCGATCAGATCTCACCAAGTACCTATGAGTTTGCCACACTCAATTCTCGAATACTTGCAGGATAGTTGGCCAATGAATGAGATGAAGATTTTAAAACTTCCTCTCCTACACTTCGGGATCTACAAAACCCAAGAGGACAATCCCACAATGTATTACTAACAACTTATCTATCAAACTTTATCACATGTTGCATCTTGAAGCTGATGTATTCTCATCAAATGCTCAAGGATGAAATCCTTCAAGAAGTGAGCAATTCTTCAGAAGAACCAAATACCAAAATCCAAGAATAAAAAATAAAATGAGTAAACCAATTAGAACGTATTTATAAAAGATGTTCTCAAATAAAAAACCAGACCTATAAGAAATGCGCTCTACACATTAGGATCAGTGCCATTATCTCAGGGTGCGGAGTCATCACAAAGTGAACTAAACTATAAGGTGGATTTAATCTCAGACATCCATGATCTTAGTGAAAATCATTACAATTCAGGTATTAACAATCAAAACTAATGACTACTTACAAGATCCATTTAACACTTATGTAAACCTACGTTCTAATTAAAGCATTCTAATTGGTTATTTAAACCAAAGCCATAATCATAACATAGTTCATTGTGAAAGATAATGAAAATCAACAAAGTGATTCTTGATAATATTTTCATTGATTATCCACGTAAAATGCAACAATGGAGAGACAAAGGAATCAAAAGATTAGCGTATTTTCTTCTGACATGCCTAAGAACCATACAATTGACAAAGTTAACTTTCTTATCTCAAAACCTAAGACCTTGACTCAAAACATGATATTTTTGTTCTTATTCCCTTGCATTGCTTCAATCTAGAATTCAAGAAAAAACCTCTACATATGGCCGTGAATTCCATTTTAAAAGAAAAAGGGAGAAAACCAAACTTTGAGTAAATATATACACATGTCCCATTTCTATTGGACCATTAAAACATATTCCTTTTGCAATTACATTTAAAAATGGAGGGAAACACGAGAGGATAAATATTCCTAGTAGCAAATATAACCGTCTTTCAAAAGGCATCTTGTGTCATGACGATAACCTTTGTACTGTTATAACCTCTTTTTTCTTCATGAGCATCTGTAGGAGAGAAGATGAGTCATCATCTCAATCAACATCAACACCAATCCATGTCATCACTAGTCAGCATTTGTTCATTACACCTTGAGCTGAGGAGAAAACATATCTTTATACAATGTAACTTCTGAGGCTAGACCTGTACTATACTTGACCAAGTACATGCGTTCTCCCATTATATTCTCAGCTCTAAATCACTGATGAAAATCCTCTTCCATGATTCATACTCTACGTCTGAAGGTCAATCAAACCCGATAATTTGATCCATATTCTTTCTGTACTTTATCATTACTGAATTAGCCTCTTTGTCAAAATCCTAGAACAAACTGATGATGAAAGATAGCTTCTCAAGAGTATTTTTCAACATATCAATATCAATTCTTTACAAATGTATGATGCAATAGTTTCCTCAATCTGATATCTCCATGCCTATAGAGGTTTAATCCCATCATGTGCATCCTGAATGTCAGGTATCAATGAAGTGTCTACCTCATCAAACTTGGCCTTCAATTCTTTTTATTCTGGCATCCATGGGAGCAACAAAACCTTGGAAACTCTACTCCCTAATCTCACCGATAAATCTATAAGTTGGGATAACATTTGGATACATTTATTCCTTCTTCCTTGCCCCAACTACCATAAGCTTAAGATTCTCAACCCTCAGAATCCACTTATCCAACAATGGAGTAGCCAATTCCCTATCTCTTTCAGACAATTTTATTGCTTGAATCATTGAAGATTAACTTGAATGAATTTTATTCAATATACCTTGGATTCTCCTAGTCATATGCTTCAAACCTGTGTGAACAATTTCAGAGTTAGTTTCATACACAACATTTTGAGCCTATTGAAGCAATTCCTTATATTCATTGATCTGGAGTATTAATTCCTCCCTAGTAGGTTCAACTGATGGGGCCACTCCTGATACACTTGGTTGTTCAACAACCAAAGGTTCTTGGCCCATATTGTAAGGCATTATTGACAAGGGCTCCTTAGGAAGGGGAGGAGAGGAATGATTCATGGGCGATGTGGTTTTTGCATAACCTGTATTAGCAGGCCCCTAAGACTCAAGTTTCTCCACTTGTTGTCTTAACAATATCACTTTTGTTTCAAACTCAACAACTCTTTGTTGTCTCAAGTTATACTCACCGATCAACTCATTATACTTACTCCTATATGTATCTCTTTCTTTACCAAGGATTTCTACTATTTCCATGATGAACCTAGCCATATTGATAGTCATATTAGCTGCCTCTAATGTAGGGGTATCAACAACTCTCTTTATAATAAATTATCATTTAAAGTTAGCCGATTCTACTACCACTGGATTCTTAGAATCAAAGTATAGTGACCATATAGCCAGAGCATCCCATTCTTCACTAAAGGTAGACCCCTGAAGTGCCAATCTAGCCTCTTCCTTAGCTAGGAATAAAGGTCTCTCAACCCTCCTTATTTTATCTAGAACAACAACATCAACTATGTCTCACTTAGGAAGTAAAAAAACACCACTCCTTCGCACTAGTGCTCGGGCTTCATCTGACTTAATATTCTAAAACTTCTTTTTTTCATCTCACTTTTAACACTAGCTTGTATATCCTCCTCTAGGAGATCAGGGTGCAAACTTCTTTCTTTGGGAACCCTCTTAGTATACACTTGAACACTTTCTCTCCACAAAAATCTTTTAAATGCCTTAGTCTCTATGAATGAATCATCTTCCATAAATTCCTTGCAGGAATCTTGTCTTAAATCATCATCATTGTCTAGGCCACTCAATTTCGTTCTGCGCAACCTAAGGTCACCTGTTCTAGAGCTTGATGCCACTTCTCTTGGAGGAGAAGGAATTCCTTGTTACATATCTTCAAGGGTCACCAAAATATCATCCTCATTTGAATCAGAATAATCAACAACCTTACATACCTCAACTTTCTGCTTCTTGGCTGGTGGTTGTTCTGATGGAAGGGGTTCCCTCGGAGGTAAATCAATATCAACAATAATTGGAGACCGCCTAGCAGGTGATGGCATTGAGTTGTGAGGGGAAACTGCCCTTGAGTTCTTTGATAAAGTAGGGATTGGATTTTTTTGTTGTTTCCTTACCTTTTCTTTCCTCCTATAATAGATCCTTAATTTTGGTTCAAGCTGATAAGATCTTTCCTCAAGCACCATTGTGGGGTCTTGTTCCACTGCCACTAATTTTCCTTTGTTTATCACTGCACGCTTGACCCTCAAAACATCTACCATGTCTTCAAAATTCTGGATGGCGTGCATGACCCTATTGAATTCACCTATAATCTTTGGCATAGGATTATAATTAGGATCTTTCTTTGTAGCTTGCTCCATCATCTTTTGGAAAGCCAAATATTTTTCTTTCCTCTCATCTTGTTCAGAAAAATCCATGATATTTCTAATAATATCCTCAAGATATTAAAAATTGTGTATGAACTGATCACCCCTATGCGCTACCCTCAAACCAACAATAAAACCCTTTGGATCATGATTTATTGGGCACACTATTTTCAACTAATAAGGTGCCGAAAAGTTACTAAAATCCTTCCAAGAACCCTTGACCATAAAAAAATCAGAAAACACTATCCATTTAGGGAAGAATGACCCTTTCTTTCGAGAGTCTGGCAGATGTGATGTCTATGAGGCCCCCAACTGTCTCATGATTTCAATAAATCATAATATTAAAGGCACGTCCCTTGGGAAAACATAAGGATTCACATGAGTGTCATATACTCTAAAAATAGTAGTATGAGGGTGGGAAATTATATCACCCCAGTTATGGCTCAAATTCAAATCATGCCTCCTCTCCATAGGCCTTAAAAATTCATGGATCTCCTTTGGAATCCTAGGGGGGTTAAAAACAAAAAATCCTCTTAGCTTTGAGGCAAAGAAATTTTTGAACACCACATAGTCAAATTTTGAATCATCCTTATCTAGAATCTGTGTCCAACATTGGATAGGAAAATTATTGTCATCCTCCCTCTTCTTCAATTTAATATATGTGCCAAAAGATTTCTCCCCCCTGAAAAGGAACATATGTATCAACAAGGAGTACAACCAAAAGCTCACTGGTTCTTTTCCCTCCTTAAGTGTACTTAGACCTTGGTGCATTCTTTCTGACAAGTATGTGGCATAGTCATAAACCACATTAAACATTGAATGTTGGAGGTGTCCAACCATATACATGAGGTCTATAGGCATGGTGGATGGTTCATCTATGCCAAGGATTTGGCAGAGGGAATAAACCATCTTTTTGAAATAATTATCAAAATACCTCATGGGAAAAAGGCTCCTTTTCAACTTTGCCAATCTTGATTTACCTTCTATTCTTTCCTTTCCCAGTGGAAGCAGTATGAATAGGTAGCATTGTTTTTCTAAAAAGAACCTTTGGTTCTTATATTCTTCCCTGAAATTTTTGAGGTCAATTGGGATCATGCTCACATCCCACTCATGCAAATTAAAAATATTTGCAGTCTCCTCTTTGATTATTTTGACTAGTTCTTTTCTTGCAAATGACCTAACTATCCTTGAAATAGGGTCATACCTTGAGGCAATATCCTTCCATAAATCAATATCCATGTATACATTTGATACCACCAACTTCCCCAAGTCTAACCTCCAAGGTTTGCAAACAGGGACACCCAAATTCCTATTTCCAAACCAATTCAGAAATAGATGCCACCCAGAAATTGGTAATTTAGCATCCCTGGTACCACACATTTTATATTTTAACCCTTCTTGAACATGATAACCATAAAGAAATAGTTCCCTCAGCCTTTTTTCTTGTGGAGGGTTTTAATTGGTCCATTATATCCTGGGAAAGATTCCTACTTCGAGTTCCTAAACCCGACGCTTGAGCTTTGGGTGCCATAGGTAAGAAAAAAATATTAACATAACCCAAGGTTCTACCAGAAGGATGTAATAGACCTAGCACCTCATAACCAATACTAGGATACCAATTATGGGGCACAAATTTACAGAATTCAACAAGGCCTACCGCCTTTTAATGCATACCCCAACCCTAGTAAAACACTTTAAAGAAAGCACATGAAATAAAACAATAGATATCTACCCTAACTCAAGCTTTCTTCTTTTTTAAGAAAATGATACATGGACAATGTTTGTTCTACTTACGGTTTGTTGCTGGTATGAAGCACCAATTCTGGATGGAGTGAATTATGGAATGTATTTTATCGATCTCCAGGGTACCTATGAATCACTAACAATCTTCAAGTGTGCAAAAGAAACCGGCCTTAAATGTACTTGTGTTGACACTAGACAACTCTAAGCATATTTAATGCAATTACTATTCGCTCACACGAAAAAGGCAATAGCTCCTACAACTACAATTTTGATTTCAAATCACATCCGTAGATCAAATTCTGATGTGGCATATCTGATGACCCCAATCGAGCCCAAAAACACGTCACCATTACTCGCCACATAATTTACTGATGCAAAGTTCTCCACTCGGATGCCAAGTCAATTTTCAGAGGGCCCCACATTATTTTCCCTATCGGTAGGATGATACATGCGTCACCATTGTGCACACCACACAACAAACTTTAAAATATGATTTTAAGGATTACATGATGTGTGCTTTGGCCCAGATTAGATTGTACTATTCTCATCATTGATTCTTCAACTTAGGTACATCGGGTGCCGTAGTGGGAAATGGGTCCCACATTCTACAAAGGGACACATGTCACAAGCATGCAACCCACACAAATTTTCAAAGATGAGTCATTTCAATCTTGCACAGTGTGTGCTCACAACTAGGATTTAATATTTGAAATTGACAGACTCCTTTTCTGCACATGCAACTGAATTTAGTCATTAATCAAGGGGGGCCTAGCTAGGTTGATGGACAACGTCCC
This sequence comes from Sequoiadendron giganteum, assembly GCA_007115665.2. Lineage (NCBI taxonomy): Eukaryota > Viridiplantae > Streptophyta > Pinopsida > Cupressales > Cupressaceae > Sequoiadendron > Sequoiadendron giganteum. Next base: position 60,654,480 of record CM021102.1, read on the forward strand.
TTTATTCAACAATCAAAACTTAAGTAAAAAATATTAGGCCTGACTATGGGAAGATATAGAGTGATAATGAATAAAGGTAACCGAAAAGCCTAGGCAAAAGGGTTGGTATCAACAATGGATACAATGACTTAAGTGATTACTAAAGCAACTATTAACCTGATACAACAAGTCAACGCACAAATACAAAACAAGGGCTTAAGGCTTGAAACAAATTTGAGAGAAATTATTAGTCCCAAAACCCTAGGCTAACAAATTTGCAGACATAGAAACAAAGGACCACTCTAAGAATTTGACATTGGATCAAAAAAATTCAGATTTTTAAAGCTCCATCAAGAGGAAAGTCTTTTTGTGGCATAGGATAAGGCTCTTAGTTTCTTTATTAAAAAATATCTCTACTTTATCTTGTTTGTAACTCCCTCTTGACATCTCCTTAACCTAGACACATTTTTTCTCATTCAAATCCTTTACATTGACTATCCATTATGACCAATAGAGTATCACCGAGCCTTTGACAATAGCTCCATTCTTGGATTTTTTGTAGACTATATGCATAAGACTGACCTTTTCTTTTGAAACAAACCTTGAAACTTTCATAGTGACAATACCACCATGATAATATCCTAGCTTGTCATGACTCTGTCTTATTTAAGCTTCATAGTTCTTTACCATTGTTACTTTGTCTATGATTGTCCTTATTCATCTTTCATGGCCATTGTCTTATCATCAAATTCCTCAATAGAGATTTTAATATGCATTAGTATTTATTGTCCTATGGAACTCTTCTTGATTGTCCTATTTATTTCTAAAGGGTTGTCCTTATTATCAAGAGGGTGCTCTATCTTTATGACAATTTATCCTTCTAGATTTCATTCCTTAAGAATGGCTTCATCATAGTCTTCTTTTTAAAGGTATAGTTCACTCTCTTAAAGACTATCCTCTATAGTTCATATTATAGTCTTGTGACTGTGACTACCTTCAATGTCTTAATGTCTCTATGGTTACTACAATTGCATGATGATCATCTAGACACCATGTCATTATTTATTGACCTTGACCTCTCTAACAATCTCTCTTCTCACTGTCATGTTTGATGAATCTCACTGTTGTCCTTTAGTCTCTACAAAATTGTAATGGAAATCTTTTCATTTAGTCCTTGTTCCTTAGAATTAAAAATTCTTCAAACACTATCCCTTGAATAAAAAGGCTACTACCCTCTTTGTCACTATCACATGAATTTCATTTCTTATTTCAATGGAACCTATTTTTTCAAAATTATGTACATTGCTCATGCCTCTTGAAGTGATTGTCCTTATTTAACATTGCATATAAAAATCCTTTTTATTGAGTTGATTGTCTCTTTCATGTGATTATAACTTACCATTGCTTCTCAAACAATATTTTCAAATTTTCCATTGCCATCATAGTCCTCAAATTGTCCTTAGACTTGCCCATATTTATTAAGTCTTCCAATGTCCTTTGTACTTGCTTCCTTCCTTATTGTCATACTACCCTCAAACACTACACTATGGTGAAAACTATTCATATATTTGATAAAAAATGAAAACCTTGAAGACTATCATATTTTGTTAACACATAGGCTTTGATTTATTTTCATGAGGACCTCTCCATACATGGGTTTGTAGAAACAACAAAAGGAACTTTTTTTACCCATGCATTTTCTATAACTTATTCACATTTTTTTTCTACATTTGTACAAGATTTTCATAGGATAGTTATGAATGTTTTGTACTAAGAACTTATTTGGATATTTTCTTTCACCATTAACTGTCATCTATAGCCATTCATTTCATACTTACTTTTTTGATCTTTTCACCTTCTAATAATCACATAAATATGACATATCCTCATTTGTTGCCTCTGGCATGCTGTCATAATGCACTATTTATGAGTACCCCCTTGTTGTGTGTGAGCTTGTATTGGTCATCATTATCACCAAACCCAAGGGATCTAAAGATCACTATCATATCTTTGATTTTGATTATTCTTCTTGCCTTCCTTGATCATCCATTTCTTGAACAATAGTGATAGCAAGCCTTTTATATTGGAAATTCATGAATCCTTATAGTCAGCCTTTATTCAAGGTTTGGCACCATCATCAAAAAACCTAATCCACACCCTCTTTTCAACAAACCAAACTACCTTGATTAGCTCTTTCATAGGAAGTACTATATAAGTTATAGAGATTACATGATCAAACACTACTACTCTAATCCAATTGGACTCGGCCTTACTCTACTTCAAAACCTTTTGAAAAGTTTCAATCATTTCTTTAATTCATCCACCATTTTCAAGATGTGATCTCCTTTGACTTCAAGTTTTCTCTTACTCACTTTCACCTAGTCTCGTTGTGCCCTTCAAGAGCTTTCTTTAAAGAGCTGGTAAGACTCTCATTGATCTTGAGCTTCAGCTTTTGACTTCTTGTCTTCCTTATTAGAATATGTCCCTATACTTTTCATATAGACTATTTTCAATCATCTTAACTCCCCTTTCCAAGGATTTTATCAACACTTGGCTCCATATATGGGAAAGTGAAAGAAGTTGGGTCTACAAAGAAGGGAAGTTTCGACCCAAAAAAAATGTTGAAAGAAACGGGTACCTGTTTTGAAAAAAATGGATACCCACTCCAAAAATTTCCAAAAATAGAATTTTTAAACAGGTACTCATTCTAACAAATTTCTATTTTTGGAAATTTTTAGGAGAACTTATTTAATAATGGGTATGCATTTTTTAAAGTTTGAATCCATAAACCACTTTTTTCTTGGGCTTTAGGCCTAGGAAAGTTTTGGAAACCCAACCCTTAGCCTTTGACCTACAACTAAAAAACTAAGGCAAATTTAAGAGAAATGTCCAACTTTGGCAATATAGCCGATGGACCCTTTTTTAGAATTAATCTATGAAATTAAAACCCATTATAGATCATTATGTTTGGTTTCCAAATATATAATTTTAGTTAATATTGGATTATGTTTTCCATTTTTTAATTAATTTCTAAGCATACTTGTGTTGATGGGTTTTTTAGCACTTTCTCAACAAAGGTAATGCATAGGTGCATCACATCACTTGAAAGGAAATCTCCAACAATAAGTTGTTGAAAATTACCCCAAGGCCTCTCAGGTGTTAGGTCATGACTTGCTTGGAATGTCCAAGCTGTTTTAAGTGTGATTTTTTTGGTAATCACAAGGCAAACTTACAGAAGTTAGGTTGAAGGAGAATTGGTTCAATTAAAGGAGTTCTTAAGATGGGAAGTCATGTGCATAATTTCTCTAGGTTCAAATAATAGTTTGGAACTCCTATTTCAACTTTATATTTGTCTTTAAAATGTGCAATGAACCTTAACATAAGTCATTTATAAAAAAAAGAAAAGGGCAAGGAGGAGAGAAGGTTCCTAGATCTGAAACTAGCAGTCAACAGTGATCATGGAGGGTTCTACTGTGGACAACCTTCCTAAAACATAATTTCACTTAACTAGATTATATCACAGTATCATAAAATTTGTGCAAGCTTCAAAGGACTGCAGATATTCAATCGTTTATTCACCATAAGAATGAACAAAAGATGAAATTTAGAGCAGCTTTTAGTTTATGCCTAGACTAACTTTGCATAGTTGTTTACCATCAATAAACAACCAAAATTATGGATAAAGAAGGGCATCAACACAACATAATACTTCAAAACCAATGAACATCATTAACTAATCTATCAACAACATACATAACTCAAAACAACAAAGTAATTCTACTCAAATTAACTAACTATGGGAGAAGAACCATGTAACATGCAATTGAAACTCAAGAGTCCACCAAAAGCCAATGAACTTCTATTAATATTTCAATAGCATGCCTTTACGACAACTCAACTCTCTAAAATGAGAGGAGGAGACCCCTATTTATAGTTTTTGAAAAATAAAAATAAGTGACCAAGATTTAATCTCATTGTGTGGCCAAGATTCACTTTACACTAGGGTTTCACCTACCCCCAATTATATAGAAATTTAAAATTACAATTTGTCTTCTTGCCTATTTTTTCTTGTGTGGCAGCACTATAGCTCTTTTGTCCTTTAGAAAATTGTTGTTTCCCTTCTGGTTGCAGCTACATAGTGAGAAAATCATAATCTATTATGGGCTTTCTAGATTCCTTTTGTAGTGTGGCATACTCCATAAATTTTCTAACCAAGGGATGAAGATTATCCCACTCCAAGATATCAGATTGAAGCACTTGGAAGTTCAACTTCTTGGATCTGTGGGTGAGTGTTTCCCAATCTCTGTCACACTTGGTTGTATTATGTAGTACTTGCTCCGACTGGGCGAAGGAACAATCAAAAAAACCCATAAAATCCGTTGTGAGCTCGCCCTTGGTTCCTTCTTCCATCCTCTTATGAAAATGAGGTGTTATCTTCTCCAGATCCATCTCAGCAGTAAGCATGTCAAAATATGTCATTAGTTTAAGGTACTCTTTGCATGCCATTATAATCTCCTTGACCCAATCAAGATCTTCCTCCACTTCATGGAGCACCTTCTCTAATATTTATTTTTTGTGATCTAGGCCTAATTTCCAATTCTCCACAAGCCAGAGGTCATTCTCAACCATTGCAAACTCTTTCTTTACTATTTTTATAGGCAACTTGAGGATTGCCTCAATCTTAGGATATGTGATCGTGTATATTTCTAGGAAGTCAATGTAGGTCTTCCTTATATCTTCAAGGTACTTCCACACATCTAGAAACTCATTTTCCATCCTAACAACACGTCCAATGCTCATAATCCCATTTTAGAGGACCTATCAGAACTAGTCCTCAATAGCCTTAGTCCAGTTCTTTCTCTTTTCCAGCTTATTGATGTGTTCCTCTTATAGCAACAACGAGGTAGCCATTGACATGGTGGGGATCTCATCAGTTGAAGACCACTGTTGGATGTATGCTGTTAGATCCTCCACCTATGCTTTCAACTCCTCCTTAGAGGTTTTATCCTTATTCATCTGGTGCACAATGGTGGCAAAAAATACTTGGAGATGATCAATTTCTTGTTCCCTCATCGCTGTCCCAAGGTCAATGGTAGAGATATTATAGCTAACCCCCTCTTCACCCATTACTAGGGTGACAATTTACACCATTCTCAATTCAGAGGCATCTATGGTCAGCTGAGATCTGAGCTTCGACTTCTTTTTATTCTTGGTGTTGATTTATGCTCAAGCCAAGATGGCCTCCAACCTCGTCTTCAGATCCACTGGGGTTAGAGTTTTCTTCTCCAACTACTTCTCAAGCCAGTCGGGCATTTGAGCTCCCTTCTTTGGTGATTCATGATCATCGCCTTTCTCATGGGCATGTTGCATCTGTAATGTTTTTCCACCCTAGGTCTCTTCTTCTGGCTTTTCCCATTCTTATTCATCTGAATCTTGGATAAATAATTTCACTTTTCTTGGGGATTCAACAACCATATGCTTTTGGGGGCTATCTCCTTTTTCAGAAATCTTTTCTTCTTCTTCCTTTTCATGCCCATATTCCTCATGATTTTATGATTCTAGGATTTTTCTCATCTCAGCCTCTTCTTCAGTCTTTTCCTCTTCAAGAAGAGACATATCTTCATCATGCTTGGAACCTTGGTCTTGTTCCCCTATTGGAGGTTCACTATCCTCTATTTCTTCATCAATTTTTCTTTCCTTTGTGGTGGGTTGTTTATCAGTCTCTTCCCCAACATCCTTGAGTTGTTGGGCCAACTCGTCCTTGAGATCTAAATCAATAGTCTCTACATTATATTTTGCACCCAATTCTTCATCATCCTCATCAAAGGATTTCTCTTCTCCTTCCTCTTGGACTACCTCATCAATTACGAGGTGTTGATATATGGGATGCTTGTGGTAGTCATCCACTTCTTCCTCTAGCTTCTTAGTGGCTTCCTTTTGTTGCCTGCACAACTCTTCAAATATTTGCATTATTTCTTCCATTGAAGGGGGCTCAGTAGGAGGAGGAGGGATAGGAAGACTAGTTATGGTATGGGCTAATGTGGTCTACACTATGGGATTTGAAAACATCCCATAAAAATTAGAGGGCATGTTCCACATATACTTAGTGAAAGCTTCTGGAAGGGCAAGAGCGAGAATTATAGTCGTTGTAGTGGAAGTCAGAAGAGACAATGATGGGGACATAGATGAGGAAGAGAGTGGGGAAGCAGTGGCAAAAGAGGAGTCCACAACTATAATTTGAGCCACAAGAGAGGTGGAGGCAAGGTGGATAAAAATGTCTAGTGCAGGCAGAGAGGCAACAACTGTTGCTTGTGTAATAGGCAAGGGAGTAACAGTGGTAGTAGTTGTAGATGTAATAGGTGGGTATTTTGGTTGTTCTTCTCCCTCATGGAGTGGGTCTTCTTGAATAGTGGGCATCCCCATGAAACTGCCCAATTTCTTTGATTTCTTTGGCATCCCAACTTTCAGAGCCTTCTTCGAAGATTCCTTAGATTGAGGTTGGGGATCAGCAACCTCCTTTCTCTCCTTTAAAATTTTGATGGGAGGATATGTTGAGGTCTCTCCTATCGAGGTGTCATCAATAGCGACACTATCGGTTTCACCCTCGTGTGGATGCTCGAGCTTTACAAACATTAGCTCTACTCCTTGTCGCTTTAATTGAGCAATTTTCCTGTCAATCCATTGTTTGGCTCTTGCCTCAACAAGATTGGTAATAATATTGAGGTCAGTGACCTCCTCTTCATTCCAATATATCACTGGCAGTGGAAAGTTAGTGACAACATTATACCTCAGGTCCATCATTGTGATTTCTTCTTCAACTACTTGCTCTGACACAAGAAACAACTTGACTACCTTGACTAAGTAGGCCATCATACGCATGTATTTCCACATACACACCTCCTTTTTGTCCTTGCAATTGACCCAAAAGTCTTCAAAATTATGTAGGTGGGCATATTCAGCTGCAACCATCTTCTTCAATTTACCATAGGGATCCATCCGTGGTCAGGCAATATGGAATCTGAGGTCACACTCCATTAGTTCCTTATCTAAATAATCTGCACATTGAGAGGTATGGAGTTCATACTATCCCCGATCGAAGAAAGGGGATAAGGAATCCCCGATTTATGCTTGCTACTCAAGAGGGTGTGTGCATGTCGCAACTTCTGTGAGAGTTCAAGCAACACTATCCAGTCATTTGGATACCGGGGCAACTTGTACGACTTATTAAAGAATCCCTCGACTCAGATGTAAGTGAATTTTGGAAATTTTATGAATAGGAATCCAAACTGGTGGATGAAAGCATTGGCACTTTGCGAGACTCTCCTTTTGGGGTCACCTCCAAGAAATCTGATGATGTAGCCTGTGAAGGCATTATTAACCCTATAGTAATCCCTCTTGAAATTTATGTACTATAACTGAGGGTACTATTCATATACCTTTAGTACTATTTGTGGATCTAGATTCGGCGGTGCAAATAAACCCCTATATTGGGTACGATCAACAAGAAAGTACACAAGTTATGATGTCATGTAAAATTTTGAAGTTTTCTTCACTACTACAAATTGCTCCTACAAGTAGTCACTGATCAATCTAGCCCAATAGAAATATGTGTCTCCTCGGATGATTTCTTCAATGAAATAAAACATCCACTCTTGGAAGTAAGCTGAGGTTGGAAGGACCGTGAATCTGCTGAGAAGAGTTACCAAGTCATGGTAATATTCAAGAAAGTCACTCCAGAAGAGCTCGTGGGGAACCTTATTGGCACTGCCCCTCTTATCCTTCAACCAGTATTGATTAATCAATTTATTGCATTTGAGGGGATCTTCATCCCACAACTTCTTTCCGTATTCCATGGAAGTTTGCTCCATCTCATTGAAGGTAGGGATGTAGAAGGTTTTCCCTATTGACTTGGCAGACAAGTCAACTAATATGTTTCCATCCCTATCCACTATTGTCCTGGTGTCTTCTTGGTATGCCTCTCTGTAGGCCATCACAAGTTCAGGAGCAATGAGGGCTGGTGGGAATCCTACAGCCTTGGCCAATCCACTACTTCTAATTATTTTTGTTTTTTTGTTGTTTTAGGATTGAGCCTAACCCTTTGTTTGAATTCATCTATATCTATGTATCCCAAATTAGTATCTAAGATCTCCTTCCATTCTATGAGGACCTTGGAATTAAGGGGCTCCCCTTGGAACTTGTACTTCATCTTAGCTTTGTCTTCTTTGCCTCAAGGTGCCTTCATGATTTTCTTTCCTTTGTCCTTATTTGTGACCGCCCCCGAGGATCTGGCAGTCGGTTCCATAGATCCTGCAACCAAAGGAGCAGTAAATGATTCATGAATAAAATCTAGGGAACGTTAGCCAAAATCTTGCAAAATAGTGTTAGATCAGTTCATTTATGCTCTAAAGATTACCTTCATCTCTCATTTGGAGGAAATTGGGCAATGCAGGCCTAGGGGTGAAAACTTCCTTGGGCTGACAGTTGTTTTAGGAGCAGCAGAGACAAACGATGCTAGCAAGATGAACTTCCACGGATGGCATCCAACAATGTGGGACCCTAGGGTTAGAGGATGGTAGGATACATGGGCTAGAGGACACGAAAGGACGCTAGGGATTAGAAATTTAGAATGAAAATGAAGGCATGGTGACCCGATAGGGGAAACCCATGATGTTGGGTTCGTAGATGATTATCTACTTTCCATTTGATCTTGCTTTAATAATCCGGCAGCGAACGAAACGTCGAGTTCCACAGTAAGGGGAGATGGGAGCTGAAGGCCGTTTGAGACAATGGAATCCAAATGGAGTCTCATAGATGGAAGTTCGTAGGACCTCACTCGCATGGCTTAGTACTTAGTCATTTAGTTCATGTTTTAACCTAGATGGCATTTTTGGGGGCAAGATCCGATGGTCTGAGGGACAACACCACATGGCCATTTGAAACGATGAGGAAGCAACAACCAAAAATAGACGGAGGTTCACATTGGTGGGCCTGAGAAGGTCAAAGGATCACTCTTTCACCCATGAATTTTACAAGTTTCCTAAGCGACAGACTCAAAGGTGGGACCTAGTAGGCAGAGAGACGAGCCAGAGAGGCCATTTGGGACGACAAAACCTAAGAGCAACTAGCAAGCAGAACCCCAGTACTTGGACCCGATGAGGCCAACAGATGTGCCACTTTTAATTTTTGAATCATTCAAGGTTTGAATTTTTTCAACCACAGAGGTGGGACCTATGCATTGGGAGGGCACAATGAGATATCCTTTTAGAACGACAAAGCCCAAAAGGTGAAACACGCCTAGAGGTTCGCACAGGCAGACCCACGAGGGTCGATGGATGATCTCTTGATCTTTGTGAATTTGAAGGCTTTGACCATGACCAAGAGGAGGGGGCATCTCGCGACGATGGGACCAAGAAGGATGGCGGCCGATTTTGAAATTTTTATGTTTACGCAGGAAAGGAATGACCGAGAGGGTGAAGATGGCCTGTGGGGAATGAGCGATGTGCTCAAGAACATTGGCGAGTACTCTTAGTATTGAAGGGGGTCCAAATCGTTATTTTCAATGTTTTTCAAATTTCCTACTCATGGGTTTTATAGGAAGAACATTCCTTCACTCAGTTTTACCATTTTATTTGAGAAAATACTTTAATCTTTTCCAATTTTTAAGGAAACTAAGACAACGATGAAAAATGGAAAACCTGCTTGACGATCTCATGTTGAATAATGATGAAACTCCTCAAAATTGGCTAGGTTTGGCGGATGGAGGATTCAGGCAGGATGACGATAATAGTTGGGCTTTGACACTTCTCCTGTGAAAGAATTTGGTGAAAATGACAGGTCAAGCAGGATATTTATAGGTAATTTTAGCATTTAATGCCTTCATCAATTTTCATACGATGGCATAGAAATTTGGTGATTAGTCAATTTGAAAATGGCCATGGGAACATAGGGACCCGCTAGGCGGGCGGCGATCGGGTGATAGCCATTAGATTTGTTTAATGATAAACGAACGACACTGAAGGATCTTGGTCCTGACAAGCGGAAATTTGTTTTTCAAAATCCATTCAAAACAATAGTGAGCCACCGGAAACCTGAAAGGGGCAGCCTGACAAGGCCCAGGGACTCCAATTTTAAAACACTAAGGAAAAAAACCAAGGAAACTTTGCGAAGGCCTAAAGTCTTGAAAATTTTTTTGGGGGGGGGGAAAAACATGGTCACCTCAATATGACTTCTATGAAGCTCATTGACCATTTAGAACATCAAAATAGGGGCATGCAAAATGAGGCAACGAAAAAAGTGACCTGGCGAAGTGAAGGAAAGAGAGGGTCCCCGTTCCGAACAAGGCATGTGTGTTATAGGCACAACAACTGGTCCATAAACTTGCAATATTAGGATTTTTTGTTTTTGAATAACTTTTTTTTCTAAATTGTTTTGCAAAAAAATATATGGCATCAATCTTCAGACAATTCTCTACATAATTAAAAAAATTCAAAAATTATTTAGTTTAGGTCCAATTATGTTGTTTGTCCACATTGATTTTTAAAAACAACAATTAGGACCAATAAAAATTCAATAAAAAAAAATATTTAGAAAAAAATTACAAAAAATATCCTCATCAATATTCGAGCTATTACATATCTTTCCCCAAAAGGAATTAGAAAAAGACTTTTATTTAGGTCAAAAAGTGGTTTCTATACATGGTATGGTAATAAAAAAGTGACTTTAAAAAAGTGGTTTTTATACATGCCTATTAAAATTTAATATGTACATCTGGGTATTAGAATAAACATATTTGGAAACTTGATTCAAAATAATAAATTTCATATTACTGATTTTTTTAAGATTCATTGTGTAAGTGCTTCAAATTTTCAGTCCAAGTGTGACAAATTCTAAAAAATAGCAAAAACACTTCCTCTTTTTGAGCTTTTTATGGACCCAACTTCTTGCATCGAACCCTATTTCTTTGACAAGATTAGCCCCAAATGTGATATGAAACTTTCACTTTCAGATAGTTCGAGGGGTTTAAATATGGAGGTCCAAGTGCTTTCATAGTTACCCAACATTGGTCTCCATTCTTTGAGGGATTCAATAGAACATGTTGGTGGAAATGACTTTCCTCTTGAGTAATCTAATATTCTATTTTCAATGTGGAATCTTATGAACCCTTTCTCTACAACTCAAAGAATGGAGGAAATCATTCCTTGTTTGAGTTTCATGGAGGCATTAGTTGTGGTGTCTAATTTGAATATTGTAGATAGCACTATAAGCATAATTGTTGACTCTATCCCATCAATAATTGAAGGCAATTCATCCTTTGATTTAGACCAAAATTGTCAGTATTCACTTACAAATGTTAGAGAACCAACTCCATTTAAGTTCAAGGAACCTAATATGTTTCCACAACCTCACTGAAATTTAATAAATGATGGTATGCATTCAAGACCCAATACCAAACTTTTCAGGTTTTCTATTTTGTTGGTCATAGATTATCTTTGGATTAACTATTTTTGGTGTTCAAAGTGTGAAAACCCACTCACAAGAGTGTTCTTCTCTTACTCATTTGGAGTAAATAGAAAAAACTATTACACATTAACCTTCTTTGTGCTTATTATAAGGTTGTGATTCCTAACCCTTTTTATTGTCTCACTTCCCAAGACTATTATCCATTACTATAATCTTTGTTTACATAACACACCTATATATTATTTATTATTTATCCTTCATTCAACATGACTATCAATGTGAAAGTCCTAATAGTTGTTCTTTGAATTCATGAACAATATGGGAGATTTTTAGTGTTTGTAATAGTATCAATGGTTTGATAGGGATTATAACTTTCAAAAGACTCAATGCCATAAAGCATACTTGAAAAATGATGGAATAACAACCACTTAGAGACTTCACCTTGAAGGCATTTGGGAGCATGGAGATAATTTGATTCCATGTCCCAAAAATTCTACCTTTCTATAATGCGTCATGTATCTTCCTATTGGCTATACAATGTGGACTAAATGGGGACAACAAGCTCTATTTTTCTTTCAATTTGTCAAGATATTTAAAAATATGATCTCAACATGTCATATTTTCTATCTAATCTTTGTAAAATGCCTTAATAGGACAACACCATAGCATTCATGCCTTCAATAATACCAAGACTTCCTCAATGCCTTCAATGAAACCCTAATTTAGGCTTTTTTGACCTTCTTCAAAGCAAAGGTTTCCCTCTCTTTTACATGCACATATCCATTCCAAAATATTAAGTCTTTCCCATTCAACAAAACAAAGCCTTTGAAAAATTCAAGGTACTTGGTAATATTAACAAAAACTAAGACCTTTATAAAAGATAAAACATGACCTAAATCCCTAAAATAAACCAAGGAAACTTATTATATTTTACCTTTTTGTAAACATTTTACCCCTAATTATTTTGTAATAAGATACTTGGTGTGACTATTTGTCAAAATTGGTTAACACTTTTGGTGACCTTTGTGAAATACTTTACTACTAAGCATCTAAGACCCGTCATCTTATACAATCCATTGGGCATAGAGTCATGAGAGAGCTTGAGTGAATATTTAAAATCAAACCTTAAACACTATTGAAGCACTCCAAAAGTAGTGCTTGACACCAACTAGCTCACTCAAACTACCTAAGAAAGCTCAAAGAAAGACTGAAACATAACTGACCAACTATGCAACAACACCTAGAGGAATGGAAAGACACTTAAAACTTGTGTGCAACAACACTTATTGACTCAAAGACACTAAAATTATATGTATAATCAATTGATCATACCTCAAAAACAATGTTTGAGGTGAATCCCATTGGTTGGGATTCGTATCTCCTCTCCATCCATCTTGGAAAGTTGAAAGACATTATGTTGTTTGTACCTAGAAATTATGTAAGGCCCACTCCACATTGCATCAAATTTTGTGTGTTTTACAAGTCTACTCTTAAGCTCATCCAATTTGAGAACTACATACTCTTCCTTGAAAACTCTAGGAGATACCTTCTTGGCAAATGACCTCTTAGCTTGATTTTGATGTAATTTAATTATCTTCATTGCTTAATATTTGATTTCTTCCAACTCTATCAATTGTGCATACCTGATTGGGTCTTCTTCTTCTAACATTTCTAGTTGATTAGCCAACTCAAGAGCTTTAAGTTCAACTGAAAAGGGTAGTATTGCTTCTTTTCCATACACTAGCATGTAAGGAGAGTTTCCAATGGATCTTTTGGGAGTGATTCTATCCACCCATAGGGAATATTTTAACTTGGTATGCCAATTCCTTTGGTTATCTTCCATGGTCCTTTTCATGATCCTTATTAAGTTACTATTTGTTGACTTAGCCAATCCATTACTTTGAGGGTAATAGTTTTATGAAGTATTCAAATAGATTTCATTCTTGAAAATCCATTCACTCAATTTTATACCCACAAAAGCTAATACATTATCATAAATAATAGAATCAAGAACACCAAACCTTGTCATCGAATCCTCATAAAATTTTAGGACAAAATTCTCATTAGCTTCTTTTAATGCCACAACTTCAGTCCAGTTTTTAAAATAATCAATGGTAGTGAGAACCCACTTATGACCTATAGTAGAAGGTGGATTAATGACTCCAATGAATTCAATACCCCACTTCATGAAGGGTTTTCCAAATTGAATAGGTTGCAAGAGAAGGGTTGCTAACTTTTCCTTACCTAAGAAAAAGGAGCATTTCTTACACTTCCTTACCCATTCATGTGCATCCTTGAATAAACTAGGAAAATAATAGCTTTCCCTCATTATCTTTAGTGTTGTTGTTCTAGATAGAAAGTTTCCACCAACTACTTCATTATGAAATTCTTCAAGAAATTTGTCAACTTGATCAATATCAATGCATCTAAGAAACACACCATTTAAATCCTTCTTGAAAATTATGTCATTTAAGAGTACATATGGAATAGATTTCAGCCTGAAATACCTTCTCATAGCCTTATCCATTCCTTGTGGACACTCACTTGTTTAGAGAAAATGAATCATACCTTGCACCCAACTTAGAGGATAAGTATGTGTAGCTATTTGGGGTTGTTATTGGATGGATAGGACAACCTTCATAACCTCTTCTTTGTTATTTTATATATCACTAGTTATTTGTTCACACAAACCTTTTCCTCTAACCAACTTGGTTACCTTGATTTCTACATTAAACTTCATAACCTTGGTGATCCAACCTGCCCTCTTCTCATTCAAATCCTTGCTTAAGAGAAATTATTTGATACTATGATAAAAAATCATTAAGTAAACTTTATTGTTAGAAATAAAATGCCTAAATTTCTTTAGACTCCTAATAACAACAAGAACATATTTTTCAAGAAAATTATACCTTTGCTCATATTCTTTGAAGATTTTTCTAAAGAAGGTTATTGGATGCTCTAAAGCTTCATCATTTCTCTTCACTAACATAATTAAATGGTGTCATGTTTCCCATAAGCATACAACATAAAATCTTTGGAAAATGCAAGGTTCAAGAGAGTAGGTGTTGTTGTTAACGCTGCTTTTATGCTCTCAAAAATTTCTTCCCTTCCTTAGTCCATTTGAAAGTCACATTTTTCTTCAATATGTTTTTTTTTTATAAAGTGGGCTGCATTTACAGGGTGTAGTACCCTTTACACTAGGAGCTCAGAGGGCCAAAAAGGATTAAAAAAAAACCATCATCAAATAGTCAAATAGCAAAAACAACAGATAAACACCAAAAGCTTGCAGTAATAGAAAACTGATAGCAAACATAAAACCCACCCACACACCCAACCCATTACTTTGCTAAGCTCTCTCATTCCTCTAAAAAGGAAATCCAGAATCTCATCATCCACCCATTTGTTGCTAGGTCCTTCACCAACACTCTTTTTTCCCACCTCCTCCTACAACACGTCCGATAGAGTAATAGTGGACCTATGGATGATCCAAACCATGAAGAGCGTGTGCCTAGTGAATTTTATTTCTATCTTTTCCACATGGGATTGTAGATTGTTGGTGCAAGAGCACTTGTTTGATTTCTTGACTCCATGAGGCCATTTGTAAATAGTTGCTCTATTTTATGTATTGGGTCTTATAATAAGGTTTATAAAACCATTTTATAGGTGTTTGAGTCTTAGGAAGTAATATTTGAAGTCATTTGTCAAATAATGTTTAAAGTTGTTCCATATTGTAAAAATTGTAAAAGTTGCTCAAGAAAGTTGTCAAACAACTTGTCAAAAGTGTCATTAAGGTGTTTTGTCAACAAACTAACTGAAAGGTGGTTGAAAATAGTTGGTTTTGGTTGTAAATGTATAATTACACCCTCCAAAACTCGAATTGGGAGGTTGGAGACATTATTTGTGAAGTTTGATGAATGGCAACCTCAAGTTTGGTGTGCATTTTATGATTTCTACATTGTTTCCAGGTTGAAGTTGTGATTTGTACGGCCTGGTATGCACTCAAATAATGGAGTATCATATATGGATGTAAAGATATTTGTTTCTAGTTTCCAAATCTTTTTGTCTCATTCAATTTTATTGGGTTTTGTGGAAGATATGATTATTTTGGTGAGACTGCCTATTTTAACAATATTGTGCAGAATTTACAGTCTGAAAGAATATGATGGTACGGATTCTAAAGTACATATTTTGGGTCTTAAACCAAGTTTATGTTGTTCCTATATGAATATAATTTCATTTTCTTCAAGTATCATCAAATTTAATTAAGATTTGAATAAGTTATGATCATTTTAGTGAGGGCAGGTTTGAACCCTATCTAGGGTTTGCAGTTTTGGGAAAAATGAAATAACTTCTTTTGGGCTACCATGGTTATGTTTCCAACATGACATAGAATGAATAATAGAATGTGTTATAAAAAGATTGATTTGGATTAATTTTGAAGGATTGTGAGATATTTTGTTGAATCCTCCTAACTCTGCATCAATTGTCAAGTTCCTCCTTCTTCTTAGTTTCCACCTTTTCCTCTTCCTCATTCCCAACTAGGTGTTCAAAATATTTCGGAGTGGAATCTACATGGAAAATTTTGTTTAGCTCCAAAAAATGGATTGAACCTTCAATATAATCCTCAATTTATTCAATGGAATAGTGTTTATTGTCCTCAGTGCCCCCCTTCTGTTCAGAATTGTTGTATGTCTCATCAACAAGGTACTACTTTTTGTTCTTGGCCAACCAGTTAGAACATCTAACACTATTGAGCTCTGCCTTTAATTCCACACTGGAAGCAACAACAGTGTCCCCATGGCAATCTCTATCAGTAGATTCCCCCTCCTCAATGTCGGTGTCTCGCTTTACCACATGGGATGGGGTGCACTTTTTTCTCTTTTTAGGTTCAAGTTTGTTCTTTTTGGTCGGGTTACACACCTTTTTAGTGGGATTATTCTTCAATTCACAATGTCCATTAACTGCTTTTGACTGAGCTAGTCCCACTCCCCCTTTTTTATTCTTAGCCAAGGGTTTAGTTTAGGGTCATCAGGGGTTTCATAAGGCACAGGGGGATTCTTCCTTTTGGGTCCAACCAAAGCGGTCAGGGGCATCATGTTCCTCAATTTTGACAATTGAAATAGGCTTAGGGGGGAAAAGGCCAGATGAAAGTGATACAGATGAAAGATTAGTCCTTGGTGTAGGGGAAAAGGTGGTGGTTTGTCAAGGTTCTTGGCAGCCAATTCGAAGGTTCCTTCACAAAAATTTCTAGAGATGAAAGTAGGAAGAAGGGAGAGCTTATAAGGATTTTGTGTTGAAGATGGTTCAACAAGGGCATATGATAAAAATAAAACATTTTGAATCTCCCCAAAAATGTCATGTACTTCATAATGGCTAGACATACCTAATTCCAAGGCTTCAACAAAGACTCCCTTTCAAACCCCACATGCAACTTTTTTGGTTTCTCATTCCAGTGAAAAAAAGTATGGCGGCTTTCCAAATCCTACACTTTAGTGTGATTTTTAAGCTTCTGCCCCATGCATGACAGACCCATGGCCTTGGCTATTAAATCCTCATTAATTTCAAAGGATATGCCACCAACTATGACTCTCCTCTTGTTCCAAAAGCTTGTGAATTACGTGGAGAGCCTCCCATCATGCCCCTAAAGATATTCCATTAGAGGCATAATGCCTCCCTCAATCTAAATGTGCCAAACAAGGGGGTCTTTGTAAAAATATTTGTAAGAACTTCACTCCGTTCAAACGCTATCACCTCCCATTTTCTCTCCCAACTCATTTTTTTTCAGATGGAATAGCAGAGCTAGAGGTAATTCAAAATGCTAATGGGAAGAACACACACTCCAATTATTGGCACTGCCATACCATAATGGAAAATATTGCCTAATTAAGGCAATCAGATTTTTGTACATACCAATGGTCATTCCCAAAGAGATTAGGGTTACGGGGCTAAAGAAACTTGCTTAAGTACCTCAAAGATAATCCAAAAGCCATCATGATATTAATCAAATCATTAATATCCAAAAAATCAAAGATAGTTTTGGCCTTACACATGTTTTCATAAACATGATTATGAAATTGGTACTATTGATAAAACAACTCATGAATATTTTGAAAAGAACATCTACTCCCCACAATAATTTTAGACCCCTCTCCAAATATTCCCCCACAACCCTCCACCTCATCATGCCAATGTTACACCACCATGAGTCCAAGGGAGTAGTACCAAATTCTTGACTCCCATCCAAAAATTTTCCTGCATCCCTCCAACTCATCACGCACCAGCCCCATCATCATGAGCCCAAGGGAGTAGTACCAAATGTAACCTACAACAAAATAAATGTTAGATTTCATCATTCACAATAGTGATTTTTGTTTTTTCGTAAGGATAATTCCTTGTATGTTCATGAAGAGGACCCCCAATCTTCTCCAACATTTAGTTAGCATCCATGAAGAGCCCAAGTTGGCTAATGAATTAGCCACTTGGTTTCCCTCATGAAAAATGTGAGTCAACTTCTTTATTTCAAGTTCAATGAGTAGAAAGACAATATCCAACAAAATGTCTCTAATATTCCAACCATGGAAATGATTAAGATTGATGGAATCAATCATCACCTTAGAGTCTCCTTCAATGTAATCTAGCCTCAACTATCATGGAAGTTTGTGTTTTGATGCCACCGACATACCCTACCACCAGGTTTCTCTATGGTTCTCTGATAATGCCTCCTATGCTTACCAAACCAGGGATCCCTTTTTCTGCACGATCAAAGTTAAGTTTGTTCCAATCGGTATCATGAGGTTTCCAGATCATAGCAAATCTATCCAGAGCTTTAGAGTTGTCAAAGGATTTGATCTCTAATTTCTTGTTCCAAGAATTAGCCATGTTGATCTCCCACTCAGTAGGAGCTTTGTCCAAGGGTTTCCAAATATATGAGACATTCTCAAAGATGAATCTGAGACCAATATTGAAACCTCCTTAGGGCCTTTTGATGTAGAGTAGGGACAATTTTGTCCAATAATCACAATCTAACCAGGTTAGAACAATCCTTCAATCACAAAAAACCCAACATGATATCTAACTCATTCAATCCCATTCCCTTGTAGCCCATCAAATAGTGAAAATTGTTTATATCTTTCAGAAGACTCCTCAAACCCACCAAAGGATTTGTATTCTAGACACCCATTTTGCATTCTTTAACATATCTAGTTTGTGCATGAAGTTGTTTCAGACCTTCACCTTCTAAAAATTGTTGCTACACTAGACAGTGGCTCAATTAGCCCTTTTTTATAAAGCATCACCCAACTAGAAACTGTTTCGACCACAAATCTCCATTGCACGACCTCAACTAGGTTACAAGTTCTTTGAATGAGAAAATTTTATGAAGAGAAATAACCACAAAGTCATCAAACTATAAAACCCTTATTTAATCTTGTTTAGGCTTATAAAAGAGGGTTTATTAAATCTCTACACTCCAGGCCACAAGCCACTTCACCAACACCTTAGAAATGTCACCTTTGGTTTGTACATTCTTACTAAACCAACTTCCATCCTTTCTCAATACATTTTCATGAAACTTAATCCCTATCCATCAATTTAAAGCAAAAACTCATGAAATACCAAATAGGGCAACACCAAAATCTTACCAAAATCTTCCCCCTACTCCTAAAACCTACATGAACATATAACCCTACCTAAATTCACCCATTCCACCAAGTTTCATGCAATTATACCAGTGGAATGGGTCAACAATACATTTTATTCACCTTCAAACGCTCAAAATAGGGTTTCAGACCACCTACGTCAAATTGGCAATAAATTTCTTCAAACTTTATGAAATTCAATCAAATAAAGCCCAAAATGTATTTAATTCATGTCTCCATCACATTCAATAGCTTTTAAACCAATATTATTCTCTACAGAATTGTACAATAACTTGGAGCAGCAAATTACACAAGATTTTTTTAGAAAAATAGAGTTTTTGTTTATTGTTTTCAATCCAAATCAACTTCAAAACTTTTCCTCAAATTGTGTGAGGAATTTTTAAACTTCACACACCAAAAACTAACCAATTCAACTGAATCAAAATTCCATTTGAACTTCTTGACAGTTGGTCTTCCATGTTCTTGTATTTTTGCAATGTTTGCATATGACAACTTTTGCAAGACTTACAAAATTTAACAAATTTCAACAAATGACCCCTAGATGACTCTAATCACATTTAAAATGGTATATTATCACCTGATTAGATGAAAAAAGACTCAAACACCCCAAAAATCAAAACATAAGACCATATTTACATGAATTTCCATGGTATCGCTCCACCATACACCTAGACTGAAAAGAACTCAAGTCCCTTTGAGGACTGTGTTATGAATACAACCATGTTGCATCTCACCATTAAATAATATCCATACTTCATCTCCATCTGGTGACCCCTTCCAATGAGTCAAGTATTGGAAACATGCATTATCTCTTTCTTTTGACTGGTCCTTTCCTTGAAATTGTTGCTCTACATTTGATGTGTGATCCTTTCTCTGTGCTACCTCTAAAAATGTTATCGAAATGGCTTCCTTATCTACTACTACACCTCCTTGTACCTTGTAAAGCTCCACCTTCTTCTTTATTCTCTTTGTGTAATCAAATTTGGCCACATCTCTTGGCAACTCACCTTTCACCACTTTACCTTTACCTTTCATACCTTTCCTCAGATTCTCTGCCCCTCGAACCTTTGTCTTATCAGGTCTACAAACCTTAGATCTACCAACCTTTGAATGAACATCAACCTCTTGTGCAAAAAAGGATTGAAATACCTCTTTTACCTTCTCCTTATTAGATTTGGTTTTCAACTCAATACCATTTCCCTCCAAGTTCATTTCACTCTTCAAGGCTACTATTTTAATGTCTTCAAGTGTAGGAGTGGCTACCAAATCCTTAGGCTCTTCTTCTTTTATATTTACAAACTCTTTCTTTCCTAACATAATCACCTTTCCTGCCTTACCCTCTCCTTTATCATCTTCTAGCAATGGAGTCAAAGTGAAAGTGTTTCCATCCTTTTCAATCTGATAAGTATTGTTTCTACCATCATAAATTGCATGTCTATCAAACTGCCATGGTCTTCCTAGCAACAAATGGAAACAATCTGTAGGCAATACATCACAAAGTATCCTATCTTTTTATCCACCTATGTTGAAATCAACCCAAGCTTGTTCATTCACCAAAATAGATTGACTTTCATTCAACCAAGATACTTTGTAAGGTGTTTCATGAGGTATCTTTTCCAATTTTAGTTTATCAACCATTTCTATGGACACCATGTTATCGATACTCCTTGAATCTATTACTAATTTGCATACCTTTCCATTGCATTTTCAAGTTGTCCTAAATAGTGTTCTTCTTTGTGTTTTCTCCTTCTCCTTGGATGCTTTGATGAGTGTTCTTCTAACCATCAAGGATTCTCCAACTTCTGGAGTAGCAAGCTGATTAGGAGAGTTAACACTCTCACAATCTTCCTCTTGCACCAATTGAACTCTCTTAACCCTATCAGTTGAAGTAGAAGCTAGTTTATCTAGACACTTCCATGCTAGATGACCAAAATAATTACAATGATAAAATCTCCTTGAAAATGAGCTCAAACCTATACCTTGTTCACCAAATATTCCTCTAAAACAGTTAAATACACCTCTTTGATCAAAAACTTGGTCTTTTCTTTTACTTTCATCTTCTTGGTCTTCATAGGACTGCCTTGAACCTCTACCTCTACTAGTGCTTCCTCTGCCTCTTCCTTTTCTTTCTTGCCTTCTTTTTAATTTATCTTCTGCCCTAGCAGCCAACTAAAAACATTCTTCAACTATCCTAGGTGTGGCTAAAATCAACTCATCTTGAATTTGAAATCTCAACCCGCACATATACCTTGCTATCTTTTCATTTTCATCTTCCACATCACCGGCCCTAATACTCAACTTGTGAAATTATTTAGTGTAGGCCATCACATCCTCATCCTTTTGCTTTAAACTTTCCAATTTCTTAAAAGTTTGTATAGCATGATTACCTGGCAAGAATTGGCTCTTGATCTTTGACACCATCCTATCCCATGAACTAATTTTTTCTTTCCCCTTCTTCACTCTTTCCTCTTGTACATAATTCCACCATGTTAGAGCAGGACCTTTCAACTTAGTCTTATAAAAATTTACCTTCTGATCATCTGCAACCTCCTTGTACTCGAAGTAGTTGTGCAATGTTTCAACCCAATCCAATACTTCTTCTACATCCAAATTTCCACTATATATTATCACATCTATTTTCTCACCAAAATAAAATCCATTAATAGCTTTCAGAATCTTCACCATCCTTCTCTCTTCAGGGTCCAATTCCTCTTCATTATCTTGGAATCTTCCTCGAGGGTTTTCACTTTCCCCGTCTTCCTCTTGGTCACTTTCCTCTTCAGTGGCCTTTCCTATTCTTTGCTTTATCTCTAATGCTACAAATCTGGCTAAGATTATTTCTTGTGACTCCTTTGAAAACTTTATCTCTCTAGAAAGATCTACACTACCTTTAGGAAGCATCTTGTCTTTCAATTTTTCAACTATTCACTTCTTCAAATTGCAACGTTTATCCTTCAAGAGATCAAAAAACTATTCTCTGATACCACTTGATGCAAAGCAAGGAGGATTTTGTCCAATAATCACAATCTAATTAGGTTAGAACAATCCTTTAATCACAAAAACCCCAACATGATATCTAATTCACAATTCACTCCTATTCCCTTGTAGCCCTTCAAACAGTGAAAATTTTCAATATATTTTAGAAGACTCCTCAAACCTACCAAAATATTTTCATTCTAGACACCCATTATGGAATTCTTTAATATATCTAGTTTGTGCATGAGGTTTTTTCATACCTTCACCTTCTAAAAATTTCTGCTACACTAGACAGTGGCTCAATTAACCATGTTTTACAAAGCATCACCCAACCAAAAACTCTTCCAACCAGAAATATACATTGCAAGAACTCAACTAGGTTACAAATGCTCTAAATCAACAACTTTTATCAAGAGAAATACCCACAAAGTCATCAAACTACAAAACCCTTATTTAAGCTTGTTTAGGCTTCTCAAAGAGGGTTTATTGAATCTCTACACTCTAGGCCACAAAACACTTCACCAATTCCTTATACATATCACCTTAGGTCTTCACATTATTACTAAACCAAATCCCATCCTTTCTCAATATATTTTCATCAAACTCTAATCCCTATCCATCAATCTAAGGAAAAAACTCATGAAATACTAACTAGGGAAACACCAAAATCTTATCAAAATCTGCCCCCTTCTCCTAAAACCTACATGACCATCTAAACCTACCTAAATTCACCCATTCCACCAATTTTCAAGAAATTATACTTGTGGAATGGGTCAACAATACATTTTATTCTTCTTCAAACCCTCAAAACGGGTTTCAGACCACCTACATCAAATTGCTAATAAATTTCTTGAAACTTTATGAAATTCAATAAAATAAAGCCCAAAATGTAGTTAATTCATGCCTCCATAAAATTCAATAGCTTTTTGACCAATATTCTTCTCTATAGAACCGTACAATAACCTGGAGCAGCAAATTATGCAAGATTTTAAAAAAAAAATAGAGTTTTTGATTATTGTTTTCAATCCAATTCAACTTCAAAACTTTTCCTTGAATTGTGTGAGGAATTTTTAAAATTTACACACAAAAAACTAGCCAACCCAACTGACTCAAACTGCCATTTGAACTTCTTGACCGTTGGTCTTCCATGTTCTTCCATTTTTGTAATTTTTGCATATGACAACTTTTTCAAGAATTACAAAATTTAACAACTTTCAACAACTGACACCTAATCACATTTTAAATGGTCTATTATGACCTTATTAGATGAAAAAACACCCCAAAAATCCAAACATAAGACCATATTTACATGAATTTCTGTGGTGCCCCTACACAACTTTTTTCCACACTTCTAAAACTCTGATCATTTTTTTATTTCCACAAACACCAACATAAAATAGGGGGGATATGTCTCCAGATTTCTTTGGGTAGATTTTGATGAAAAGGGTCAACCCAATTCTCAATGAAACTCTTCAAGTCAACATTCATGGTCCAGTGAATCCCTAATCTTTCAAAAGCCAAATCCCAAACTTTGGTAGCAAATGAGCAGTGAAGTAACATATGAGGGACGATCCCCTTTGTCATTCTTATAAAACATGCATCTATTCGAGATTTGAAATCTCCTTTTCCTTAGGTTATCTTGAGTGAGAATCCTATGTTGACAAGATGTCCTCCAAAATAAATTATTTTTTGAGTTAGTCGTCTATTCTAGAATTTTTTCCATAACCTGTCTTGATTCCCTTGCATTGGCATCAAATTTTAGGAAGTCTTGATAGAGAGGTTACCCTTTCTCTCCTTATGTTAGAACCCAAATTTTCATTAAAATCCTAAGCTCTTTTACCCTCTTGAACCCATGATTTCATTATCTTTTAATAAAAAAATTCATTTTATTACCTTTCATAATGCTAAAATGCCCCATACCATTGCCATATTAATAATTTTTAACAGCCTATACCATTTACCTCTATACCGCGGCCCCTTATAGGGTGGCTCACAGTATGGTGATTAAAGAGCAGTCACAATAACAGATCACCATGCAACCATTGACAGTCAAAACACTGACCACGATGGTGCAATAAGCAGTGAGAAAACCGACGAGGCAGTGGTCAGAGAATAGTTACCGCTACACCATGCACGGTCAAACCATAGACCACAGTAGCATGGTGGGCAGTGAGCAAGGAGTGAAGCGACAGACAACAGACCCACCGTGATGCAGCTATAGGTCAAGTCCGTGACCGCGGTGATGCGGTAGACAGTTAGCATGATAGTAAATTCCTATACCACCATACCGCCAGGAGTTAAAACGAACCCTACGGTGACGCGATAGAAGGGAAGATGACGATGAAGTAGCAGTTAGGACCGAACACCATGGTACCATTGGCATTAAAACATAGACCGTGGTGGCATGGTGGATCACGGGGGGTAGTCAAAGTCAAAGCATTGCGACACTATGGGAAGACAAAACATTGACCATGGAAGAGCGGTAAGAATAAAGGAAGTTTCGGGAGACGAAATATAAAGAGCGGTCAAGGTATAAAGTGAAATAAAAGGGGGGACTATGGTTTTAAAAATATTTAATTCGCCGATAAGGCGATTCAATTAAATATTTTAATTTCTGTCGAAGAATGTTAAATGGTTGTAACAGGAAAATGAAGGGTCATGACCCTTGGGATTTACTATATAAATGTATTGAAAAATCAATTAAAAGGGGAGAGGAGTAGGAATAGTTAGATAATGGCAGAAGTAAAACTGGAGAAATGGAATAATGTACAGACTTTCTTGAAGTAGATCAATGGAGAAAATATTTTAGCTAGTGAATTATTTTTGGTGTTCAGTTGTTGTGATGTAATAATCCATTTTTTTTATTTGGTTGTCTTCAACTTGAGGTTATTTATCATTTAAATCAGTGTATCAATTATATTTCTGATTTGTCAAAATGTATTCCCATTTTGTGTGATTTAATTAACTGGTGTCTACAAGTCAGAATTAAATTCTTTTAAATAAGTCATAGTGATTTAAGACTTTCCTTTGGATAGTTAAAGAAGAACCTGGTAAAGAAATATTCCAGCATAGTGTATGCAAGTCATAAATTTAGTGAAGTTTTATGCCAATCATAGAATCTCATTTTTCAAAGTGCCTAACAACTAGAGTTAAGCCAAAG
The DNA here is from genome assembly GCA_007115665.2 of Sequoiadendron giganteum. Lineage (NCBI taxonomy): Eukaryota > Viridiplantae > Streptophyta > Pinopsida > Cupressales > Cupressaceae > Sequoiadendron > Sequoiadendron giganteum. Next base: position 60,679,713 of record CM021102.1, read on the forward strand.
AGGGAAACACATATCATTCTTAATTTTGACTCCATTGCCCATGTGGATAGAAGGAACTAATCTATCACAACCCAGAGAACAAATTTCATATAAAACAACATTTCCAAAATATTTCTTTTTTGTAGTAGGAGTAGTTGTAGTGATCTTATTTATCCACTTCCATTTTCCATTGTGGGTAAATTATTCAAGGAGGAAATATATTTTAAATCTGCAACATGCACATAGGTGCACCCACCTAGGTTTAGTAGAGCCCAAAGAGAAGAAGGTACAATTACATTAGTTGGCCTTGTAAGTTGGCCAAAAGCATTGTGAGAGCTTGGCAACCTCTTGTCGTTCAAACCTATGTTTTTGAGACCCAACACCTTAGTCTAATTAAATTCATCCTCTAGGTTTGAGATAGGAATTCTAGTTAATGAGAGGATCTCCTGCAAGGTTCTCGCAAAGTATCTTAGCTAAAGGGATAGAGGGAAACATGACTCCAACACTTTCCATTTCAAAGAACTAGGAAGACCGCACAAGTAGTCTTTGACATTCCTACCAAAGAATAGCTTAGTGGGAACCATCAAGTTCTTGAAGTCTAATTGAGAGAGGAATTTCAATCAACTAGGAATCCTCCTAGAACCTAATGTTTCTTCCATTCCCAAAATTCCATTTCAATCCAGATTGAAGTATCTTTTTCATCTTGCAAATATTATTCCAAATAAAGGAACCACTAGGGTGCTCATCAGAGAAACACTTAATCAAGGGGTAGTTGTTTAGATACTTCACATTTAGGATTCTACACCAATCCTTCTTATTTATTAGTTGATCCCATCTAACCTTAGAAAGAAAAGCCTTATAGGTAGGTTGAATTTTCCTTATGCCTAATCCCCCACTAGCTTTTGGGAGATAGATCGTATCCCAACTTATCAAAGCCATTTTATTTTTTTCCTTGGTACTTGTCCAAAGGAAGTTCCTTTGGATTTTTTCAATTTTTTTAGCTATAAATCTAGCAATTTTGAAAATGGAAAGGAAATAAACTGATATCCCTTGAAGAACAACAGTGATGAGTTACAACTTACTAGTATGACTCAGGATTGAACCTTTCCACCTAGCCAATTTTCTTTGAATTCTTTCAAGGAAAAATTTGTAGAAAGGAGTGACTTCTTTAATAGTGAGAGGGAGACTAAGGTAAACCAAAGAGAGGGAAGAAATCTTACAACCCAGAACTACTGTCACTCTATCCTGCAAATCTTGAGTGTTGGTAAAAAATAAATCATGCTCTTGTAATTTATGCACTGGCCAAAGATATAAGCATAAATATTTAAGCAATTCTTACATTTCCTTGTTCCACCACCAAGGCTTTCCTGAAAAGGATGGTATCATCCATGAATTGTTGTATAGGAACCAGATCAAGGGTGGTGTCCAGTTTGATCCCTTTAATAGAGCTATTGGTCAACATCTTGGAGACATTCCTACTTAGGACATCGACAACCATTATGAACAGGTAAGGCAAAAGAGGGTCTCCTTGCTTTAATCCTTTACCAACATTAAAGAACCCATGAAGGATCTCATTGACCAAGACAAATTACTTCATCATAGTTGTGCATTCCATAATGAGATTCACCACCTTCTGATTAAACCCAAACTTGGCTAAGACTTTGAGTAGAAAACTCCAAAAGACTTTATCATAAGTTTTTGAAATGTCAAGCTTAAAGGCCATACCAACACAATTACTTATATCCATGGAGTGTATGATTTCATGTGTTCCAATAGTAGCATATATAATGTGGCAGCCTAGGACAAACCCCTTTTGACATGGGCTAATCATTTTGAAAAGAAAAGGTTTCAAGTGGTTAACCAAAATTTTGGAGAAGATCTTGTAGATGGTATTACATAGGCTAATTGGTTGAAATTCAGCCATGGTCTGGGGGTCTTCATTTTTAGGGATGAGAGTTAGGAAGGTATGGTTCAAGTGCTTTAAGAGTTTACTCAACTTGAAGAAGTCCTTGGTAGCAAGGAAATATCCTCACCCACAATGTCCCAATACTCTGGGAAAAAGCTAGGGGATGACCATCTAGTCATGGGGCCTTGAAAACCTCCATACTAAAGACAACCACTCTAACTTTCTCATGAGTGAAAAAACTAAGGATAGCCTCATTATTTGTACTAGTTAGAAAATCTGGTATGGGATCTAGTAACAGGTCATCAACAATAGAGTCAAGAATCTCCAAAGGCTTAGATAAGGTGAGTTGGAAATATCCTGAGGCCATAGAACCAATCTGAGCCAAAGTATTATCTTCTATTCCCAAATCCTCTTTCAACTTTTTTATTTGGTTTTTTTTTTCTGTGTTTGAGGGTTGAGACATGGAAGAAGGAAGAGTTGTTGTTGCCTTCTTTCAACCATTAAATTCTAGATTTCTACTTCCAAAATATTTCCTCTTTTTTCAACACTTTATCCCATTCAGTATGTTCATCCTTCTCCTACTGATAGTTTTGCACACTAACATCCCCCTCCTCCATCCTTTTTTGGGTCACCTTAAGTTTTTTAGTGATCACCCTTTTTTGGTGGAAAACATCCCCAAACAACAATTTATTCCCATCTTTAACCATGTTTTTAATATAATTAAGTTTGTGGGAGATCCTAAACATGGGGAAGCCATGGACATGCACATTCCACCAATTAGAAAATTAGAAAGGAAAGAGACCAATAGCAGAGTGTTCATTCAAAGTAAGTAGCTGCAATGTTGGTGTATTTTGAGCCAAAACAGAGGTTTCCATTGCGCTTAGAAGGCCCAAAAACCTTAAGATCTCTTATTGAAACATCAAACTCCGTGTCGAGAGTTTCTAAGGAAAAAAAAAATTGTCAAGGAAGTCTTAAGACCTCCCCTAGCATGCAAATCGAGGTAAAAATTATAAAAAAATATAATATATATTTTTTTAAATCAGAATAAAAAAATTAGAAAACCCTTTTAAAGGCAAAAACACAAATTTTAAAGTTATTTTTATTATAAATATTTTTTTTTAAAAATAAAATTTTGGGAGCAGGTACCCAAGGTACCTGCCACCCCCTGCCACAAAAAAGTTGGTAGGCCTTGGGCCCCGACCCCACTTAGGGAGGGGTGCTGAGGCTACCGTCCTAGTGGCGGCCCTCAGGCCCAACCCTGAGGTGGCATCGGTGGGCTCCGACCCCCGTCCTTTTAAAAAAAAAGATATTTTTTATAAACAATTTTTTTATATGTTTTTTTTTAAATATATATATAAAGTTTTTTTGTCTTTTTTTCTTTTTAAAAAAAATAAAAAGGCAAACTATTTTTTTGCAAATAATGTCACATACAACCTACTTGGAGAGCTTTTTTATCAACACCTCTAAAATTGGAAGACCCCTATTTTTGCCAATTTTTTGATGAATTTGGTGGAGGAGTTTTTTTGCCCTACTTAGGCGCTCTTCATTGGACTTTTCACTTTTGTACCTCAACTTCTAGAGGCCATATCTTGGTCATACGAAGGGATTTTTTAGTGCATTTTTTTAAAATGAGGTAGAATTTCAAGCTCTTCATGGTGGTGTAGGTGTTTTCTATTTTGGACTTCTGGTTTTTTCCAAAATTCAGTTTTCTCAGTGTTATTGATGTTCAGTTCTCAGTTTGGAGACTTCAACAGGCCATATCTTCTACATTCAAACTCCTTTTTGAGTGTCATTTTTTTTAAGTGCATGTTTTTTCGTGTACTTCATCATGGTCTATTAGTTTCCTCTTTTTCTGTAAGAGAATTGTATTTTCAGTATGTTGTCCTTTTTTTGATATTATGGGCTCCCATTGTATGAATTTTTCATTATGTAAACACACTGAAATAAAGTGCCACATTAGGTGTATAATTTTTTTGGGATTTTGCATATCATGTTGTGCCTATTGTATTCACACTATGATATAAAGTTCCATGGGGTGGTTGATGTTTACCTTTTAATTTCCATCACACCTTTGTCAAGTGAGTGTCCCTTCCACAATAGTAGTGAATCTAAGTGATTCTTTCCCCATGCTTGTGTTCCTAGTTTACACACCCTTTTAATTGAAGGTTGTTTCTCCTACATGCACTTCTTGGTTTCACACACTTTCAGTGTACTTGTCATGGCTCTCCATTTTTTAGCATTATGGGGGGGTTTCTACTGTTGGTGTTAATGTTTCCTCAGTTTTGCCAGTTGGAGTGATCTACATATCCAGTTTTTGTTCCTATGTTTTAGGGTTAGAAGGCAGATATCTAATAAGTTAAATGAAGATTTGATCAATAAAACAGAGAATAAAACACACAAGAAATTATAGCAGAAACAAGACAACATAAAGAATTTAACATGGTTCACCCAATTTGGGCTACATCTCCAAAACCACAACCATCCAATGATTTTATTATCCAATGAAAATCATATTACAATATCACAAATAATTCCATGCTACAACTCTCCATCCCAACCGCTTATAACAAGATTTTAGAAGCTTCCCGAAATTAGGGTTTACAAAGTCAGCTTTTTTCCTTTTTGATGCAGACCCGTGAGGCTCAATTATGCTGATTAGGCCTATTTTTCAAAGCAACATGCCTTTAAACCTATCATAGGACCATGAAACCTTGGTGCAGCAATTCATATGCCTTCAAACCTCCAAAATCACAAAAATATTCCATTGGTACGGACAAATACATGCCAAACTTGAAAAACCTTGTTTTAGGCACAATTCATGAGGGTTTATTGAAAATATGGGTTCCAAGACATATCATAACATTCCAATACATTAGACCTTCATAAAATGACCTGCAAAAACTCAAAACACTATCACATATAGAGTTCCAATCATATTTTTCCAAAACCTTACTTTAGTTCCTCAATTTCACTTGGAAAACTCATGAAAACACCCTAAGGCATCCCCCTAAAACCATACAACTTGTATTTTATGCCTCCCAAACCATTGGTACATCTAAAATTCCATGAAATAAGTCATTCCACCGAGTTACAGGGCTGGACAGCAAGTGGAATGACTAGAACATCATTTTTTACACCAATCAAACCCTCAAATTAGTTAGAAACAGGCAGTCCCAGAAAAATGAAGAGATCTCTCTCAAAAATCAATATTAGAACCTCTAATTGGATTCAGATGAAAGCTATTTCATTCCCCTACAAGATGATATAAGTCTCAGATCATATGGTGATGGTACAGATCCGTACAATGCTTGCAAAGTTCAGGAAAACAGGAAAAACATGGGATTTGAGACCACCCGGTAGTAAAACGGGGATATCTCACTCAATTCTCAATGAAATCACACCATTCCAACGCCAAAAGAAAGGTTATTTAATTATCTATCCAACCATAATAGGCTTGTAGTGTAAAACAATATGTACAGGTCGTACAATGCACGGGATCAGCAATTTCTTAATGGAAAACACAAAAAAACAGCAAACTTCTTATTAGAAACTCATTCCAAACTTCTCCAACAGCCTCAATTCGAGATCTTACAACAATATATCATGTAATAACATCCAAACCACCCCTTGAACCGACCAACTACCATAACCACCTTTTGTTAGAGTCTAAGATGACAATTTTTGCCAATTTTGCTCTTAATCACTACCCCATTACAACTTGATCAACTTGATTTTGCAAATACCACCTAACTGACCTATTAAGCCCTCCAATACATTTAAAATGATCATTGAGACCTTATTTAACATGGAATAAGACCCTACTCCCCATATCCCTTAAAACTCATGATTTCACATGGCCTTGGCATTATGAATCAAACTGACAAATTCAACTAAATGATTCAAAACCTTTTCAAATTACATTATGACTGGTCCTTTAGACCTTATTAAGCATAAATGAACACAAGACACACCTAGCTATCAACTTAGACTTCACAAGGTGTAGGTGCTCTTGCACCACTTCGGTGATGAAATGAAAAAAAGGTGATTCTTTTTTTCTCGGGGGTGAGGATACATGAAGAGTGTATAGTACTAAAGAGTGTACAGTATAGCATGATCAGTTGCCACATTCCAACAATGTCTCACTTGGAGACTGATCAGGCTCCATACCAACACACTATGTACTTTCATATGTAGTGTACATCAATGGATGGTTAATTGCATTTGAGGTGAGATGGATCATTTATTATATGGAAATTATTACATTCCTATTTGTAGAGGTGACCTTTCATTTTCATTTGATCAAGACTTTTGGTACTTGTGTCATTTGTATCTTTAAGTTGCAAATATTTGCGTTGTTTTCCATCTGACTTGAGTAGTGTCATTGAGGACACTCAAGCAAATTATTGTCTCTCTCTCTCTCATGATTAGTCTTCTTCAGAATATTTGGTAATTGTATTTTCAACTTGTATTTTTCATGTTGAGTAGTGTCATTGGGGTCACTCATGCATAGTCATGTACCACTTGTATCTTCGACTTCCAAATGTTTTCCTTTTTTTTCCATCTAATTTCAGTAGTATCATTGGGGGCACTCATGCAGTATAGTCTACTTGATCTTGACATTTGTATCTTTGATTTCCAGATGGATTTCCTTTGTTTCCATCTAATTCAAGTAGTGCTATTGAGGCACTCATGCATATTCTTGTTATCTTGATCTTGATAATCATTTATTTTAGAGGAAGTTCTTCATTTCAACACCATATCAATCATCTTTTGATAGTAGTATACAAATTCATTCTTCTGGATGTTCAACATGTTCCTATTTTCAAGACATTATCTTGTTTGGAAGCTTCTTCACTCCTTCACTTGGCTTTCATCTTTTTTTGGAGTAGAGTTTTTCCCATGAGATTTTCTCTATTTCTCTACATTATAGACATTTTTTATTTGTACATGGGTACCTTATTTGGCCTTGTTTGTTGGGACCCATCATGCATTCTTTTTTTAGGGTTTTTAGATACTCCCTAAGTTCATCTTAGGGGGGGTGTTAGAGTAATCATGCATTAGATAATAATTAATTAATCTTTAATTGATTATTAGTCTAATTTATTCTTATGCACTTAAGCTAAACTTAGGAGTTATTTTATGCTTTATTAGTTGAGTTAACATTAGATCATTATGTCTCATCTCAAGTGATGTTGACACTTTTCATGATCTAATCCCTTTTTGATTTAGGTTTTTTATCTTATAGGAATTTAACCCTCATTGTAACTATCTCAAGCTTTCATATCTTTTTGAGATTCTCTTGCTTCTGTAGCTTTTTCTTGTTGAGGAATATTGCATATATTGTTTTTAGATCTCTTGCATGGAATGTGTCTTTGTTTGTTGTTTGATCTTGTGGCTCATGGTTTTGTGCTAATTTTATAATTCTAAGAAAGGTTATCTCCCATTCTCCTATTAGTCTAGGTAGAGTTTTGGCCCTATAGGTCAATGTCCACTAGCCCCATATCACTTAAAATATTAGTCAAGTCAGTCATACTATCAATATAATCCACCAGACCACCACACTTTTCAAAGGGATATTAATGGGAATTGAAATCTCTTGCCACTAACCACCGGGCCTCTTTATTATTTCGAATCCAGCCAGATATTTCCCACCAAAGATCTTTCTTAGCATTTATTAATTTGGGGGCATAAACATTTATCAACATCCAAGATGACCCAGAGTGGGTGAATCGAATTACCAAGTTATTCTTGTTTTGAAAGATTTCAAGACCCTCAAGTCTATTAGGAATCCACATAATAGTCATCCCCATCTGCATCACTAAAGGAGAATTGGGCATTCAGCCAAATTGTTTTAGCTCTAAGTTCAAAATTTATTTATTTTTCCATTTTGACTTCATATAATAGTAAAACATCAAGCTTGTGCTCCCAAATATAATTCTTCAAAGAAAGCTTCTTATGGGGACTATTGAGCCCTCTCACATTCCATGACAATAATTTCATTTAGACGTATTTTTTTAAGACACTTCCAATGTCCTATGTTTCCCAATAGCAACCTTTTTGGTTGTCTCTTTGTTCCTAGTTTTTTTGATGGTTAGGTCTTCTTGGTTTGGTATCTAGATCCACATCTACCTTTCTTAGTTTTCCTCTCTTCTTTGGGGTTGTTCAACAATCTTCTTCATTGGTTTGTCTATGAGAAAAATTGGCTATAATAATCCCTTAGACTCCAAAGATCTCCCCATCTAGACTAGCTCCAAGTATTTCTCCCTCTTCCATATCCTTAATCAAGACTAGATTAATTGGGTGGGATTGATTTCCTAAAACATCCACCTTCAAATCCTTAGTGACCAAATATTCATATAAGATACTCTTTGAGGGAGACTCTTCCTTCAAAGGAGTGGGTTTACAAGGCATTTTCATAGCCAATTTTGTGCTAGGAGTAGGTTTTCTTGGAAAATTCATAACCAAGCTTGAAGTGGGGTTTGTAAAAGGATCAGATTTGGTCAGGGAATCAATGATCTTTAAGATCAGATTCTTCAAAAGGGTAGTTATTTTTGATTTCATCCATTGAGGGGTCACTTGGGATGGGTTTGTTTGTTATGATGGACTTGCAGTCAGAAATGAGGTGCCCAGGCTTGGAGCACTTTTGACAGTAAACCAATTTTTTTTTATAACATATTTGTTGGTTCCAAGATGCATACTTAGAGATGAAAGTCACAGAATTGGGTAGCGACTTGTTAATATCAATATTGACACAAAACCTATATTTCATTTTGGTGATGGTATCTGAGGTAATGAATTGTCCCATCGAGTCTCCTATACATTGGAATATTGATTCATCCCAATATTCCAATGGTAGTCAATGATAAATTTAAGAAACCCCCCTAAAATATATATATATAATCTTGGTGAATCTTTCATTTTTTCGAAAAAAATATTAATTTATTTTGGTGAACCTTTACTTTTTTCGAAAAAAATATTAATTTCAATTGGCGATTTGTTTTACACTACTAAAATTTTGTAGAAAATTTTCTAGAAAATTTTGGTGAATATTGAAAATGTTGGATGATGTGGTTGATTTATGATATTTGGTTGTCATTGATGTCAACACTATTAGCATAAATGTCTTTAAGGTTGTATATGTCAAGGATATTGAGAAAATTGAAATAAATATGTTAGAGGTTGTCTGTGGAATAGTGAAGATGAGTATGGAGGAAAACTTAGTATGTTGTTAACTAAATTTTTTGGATTAAAGGGTTTTTTTTTCAAGCCTATATAGTTTCTACTTCATAAGTTTCAGAGGTTCGCATGAAGATCTGAGGAAGTTATAAGTTTCTCTGTTCTGACAACTATTCTGTTACTGCAAATGGTGCTCATGGAAGAATGCAATGTGATTTTGGTAATCTGGGTTGTTGTGTATGTTCATGTGAAATTCATGGATGTTTCTAGATCATGTTCTATTTGTGTTGCACATCCACATTGATCATTATGCTCGCGATCCAATATTTTCTCTTGTGTGTTCATATTTCTCATGTTCATGGCCAAAAAGGTGGTTGAAGTGTGTTGTGGATCTTCAAGGAAGAATCTTTGAAGGTTTTTTGTGTTTGAGGATATTTTTTAGGTCCCTACTATGTTGTGTCTGACTTTGGTTGATGTGGATTGATAATATTTATTGTTTTGGGCCGATAGTTTGCATTCATTCTATTATCTTGTTGAAGATATATATAAGCGATTGTTTATCTCATTTGATGTGTGTAAAAAGTGAAGTGTGGGAGTTCTATGTGTGAAAAAGGTTCAGATCATTCGAAAGCAGAGCATAGTGTGAAGAAGAGTGAAAGATAGTGAAGAAGTTTTCATGTGCTTAACCGAAACTGTACTCAGGCATTTGCAGATGCTACTCTCTCAGTTCAATTTATTCAAATGGTTTTAATCTGAATATTTTTTGTACGATAGTGAGTCTTCCTTTGAGCGGTGAGCTCTAGGTAGTGCGTCTGAATGCATGTACATTCCTCTTATATTCTTCTTATACTTCTAACAGGGTATAACTTGTGGATTAACCTCCATCGTGGTTTTTCCCCTAACAGGGTTTCCACGCAAAAAATATTGGTGTCAGAGGAGGTTCCTTGAGAATTAAGGTTAATAAGATTAATAAGTTTGAAATTTTGGGATAACTGATTCACCCCCCCTCTTAGTTTTTTGCCCTTGTGTTGCCAAAAATTTGTATCATAGAAGGTTCCTTGGGAGAATTTTAATAGCTTGAGGTGATCAGGGATGGCGACATACAAGAAGGATAGTCCAAGATTTTATGGAACAAACTATTCTATATGGAAGACTCGAATGGAGTGTCATCTGAGATGCATTGGTGAATCCTACCAGTACATTACATGTAATAGGTATGTTATCCCTCCAAATGGTCCTACTACTACTATTGAGATTAGGGATGTTGAATATAAAATTAGGGCTAAGGAAGCATTTTTGTGTGCTTTAATTGATACTGAGATAATTTTTATGGATCTAAAAACTGCTTATGAGATCCGAAAAAAGTTGGAAGCTTTATATGAAGGTGATACTAATGTGAAGATGGCTAAGCTATAGTGTCAAAAAGGAAAATATGAACTATTGAAGATGGGAAATGATGAGAATATTTTTACTTACATGCAAAGAGTGAATGACTTATGTGTGGTCTTAGATGTGTTGGTGGACAGGTAGATGAAGAAGAGATTGTTGCTAAAGTTATTAGAACTTTTCCTAATGCACACAAAATTAAAGCCAAAACCATTGATGAGCTCCAAATTATGACAAACATAACCAAATATATGTTGGTTGGTAAACTTATTTCTTTTGAGCTGAGTGAATTTGGTGATTCCCTTCCTAATATAGAATCTACATTTAAAGCTACTACTTCTGAGAGAGACAAGCAAATATATGATCCGAGTGAAAGTTCTTCTAGAAAGGTATTCAGATATGAGGAAGAAATGAGATAGATTGAAGAATAAGAAAGAGAAATAAATGATCTTGAAGCACTTATTGTCAAAACGGAAGCCAAAGGAGAAGGTAATTATAAAGGAAAGTTTCCTATTAAATGTTTTTCTTGCAACAAGATAGGTCATTTTGTATCAAGGTGTCCAAAAAGAGTTACTAATCCAAAACCTTAAAAGCCTAAATTTCAAAAGAAGTGTAACTATGTTGTTGATGAAGGTGTGAAAAATGATGAATCTAAAAAAGGGAATGCAAGTGAAGATGAGTTTGTATTTATTTATATCAAAGAAAATAATTATTTGTCTACTAAATTTGCTAGTTGTCCAAATGTGGAGAAAGCCCTGGCTGCCCGAGTTGAACAAAAAGATGAATGGGTAATTGACAGTGGATGTTCACATCACATGACAGGTGATAAGAGTAAATTTTTAATCCTGGAGAAGTATGATGGTGGTGTTGTAATATTTGGTGATAAAAATGGTGGTATAATCCGTGGTAGAGGATGTATTTATTTTGATGGTAAGCATAATACTGATAATGTTATTTATGTTGAAGGTTTGAAGCATAATATTTTGAGTGTTGGATAGATGGTTGATAAGGGTTACAATCTTCAATTCAAAGATGGAAAATTCAGCATACTGGGAATTTCTGGAAATGTGATTGCTTCAGGTACAAAAACAAAGCAACATCTTTCATCTGAATGCTAGTAAAAAAAGTTTTCTGATTGCTCAAGTTGATGAAAGTTGGTTATGGCATAGAAGAATGTGTCATGTAAACTTTGACAATATTATCAATATAATTTCTTCATAGGAAGTAAGAGATCTTCCTAAGTTGGTGAAGCCTACTAATACCATATGCAAGGAATGTTAGTTGGGAAAAAAACTAGAATTTTATTTCACAACAAACAACATTGTTCAAATGAATTGTTGGATCTTGTGCATACTGAATTGTGTGGTCCTGCTAGAATCAGAAGTCTACAAGGTTACAGGTACTTCATGTTGCTTATTGATGATTACTCTAGAATGATGTGGATTAATTTCTTAAGGGATAAATCTGAAGCTCTAGAAAATTTCAAGATCTTAAAGGCTATGGTTGAGATAGAGACAAGTCTAAAGATTAAGTGTCTGAGATCGGATAGAGGTGGTGAATTCACTTCCGGTGAGTTTAATTCTTTTTGTGAAGAGAATGGGATAAAGAGAAAATTATCTACACCAAAGACCCCTCAGCAAAATGGAGTGGTAGAAAGAAGGAATAGGACAGTTCAAGATGCTACTAGAACTATGATGTCAGAAGGAAATGTCCCTCATATCCATTAGAGAGAAGTTGTGAGTACTGCTGTCTATATTCTTAACTGAATACAAATCAAAGGTAATACTAGTAAGACTCCTTTTGAGCTATGGTTTGGTCATAAGCCTACTATTAGATATTTCAAAATGTTTCAAAGAAAATTCTATATTAGGAGAGATGAAGATCTAGGAAAGTTTGATGCTAGAAGTGATGAAGGAATCTTTCTTGGTTATTATACTAAGAGAAAGGCCTACCGATGCTACAATAAGAGAATGAAGAAAATGGTTGAAAGTGAAAATGTTAAGGTTGATGAAGACATTGATAGACCCTCCATAATTTGTGGATATGATTTTCATGATCAAAATGATAGTACAAATAAGAGCCAAACTTCAAATCAATTTGAGGTCATTTTGGTGAATCAAGAAGAAAAAGAAGAAGTAGAGACTGTTGGAAGTATAGAAGAGAGATCTCAAGAGCCTAAATTTCAAGAAGAATCTTAGATTCCAAGGTATGTGAGATTGAATCATTCAGAAAATCATATTATAGGAGATAAGAACAAAGGTCTTCAAGCTAGGAGAATAATTGAAGAAGAATATTGTTTAATTTCAAAATTTGAGCCAAGTAATGTCAATGAAGCATGCAAAGATGAACATTGGATTGAATATATGAAAGAAGAACTACATCAAATTGAGAAGAATAATACATGGATTCTTGTTCCTAGACCTAAATACAAAAATATAATTGTAACTAAATGGGTCTTTAGAAACAAACTAAATGAACAAGGTGAAGTTATCAGAAACAAAGCAAGAATGGTATGTAAAGGATACTCTCAAAAGGAAGGTATTGAATTTGAAGAAACATTTGATCCTATTGCTAGAATTGAAGCTGTGATATTGTTTCTTTCTTATGCTACTTATAAATAATACAAATTTAATCAGATGGATGTCAAGTCAACATTTCTAAATGGTGAATTAGAGGAAGAGGTGTATATTGAGCAACTAGATGGATTTCAATTGAGTGATTGGAAAGATATGGTTTGCTAGTTGAAGAAAGAATTGTATGGACTCAAACAAACTCCTAGAGCTTGGTATGCCAGATTAGATAATTACTTGATGAATATTGGATTTAACTACTAATAATAATCTATATTTAAATATTGATGATGATAAAGATTTATTTGTGGAAGTCTTTGTTGATGATATCATTTTTGCAGGAGATGATGGTTTATGCGCGAAGTTTGCTAATGAGATAAAAAATGAGTTTGAGATCTCAATGATTGGAGAGTTGAAATTATTTTTGGGATTGCAAATTACTCAGGAAGATAAAGGGATCTTTATATCTGAATCCAAATATGTGAGAGAACTGCTAAAGAATTTTGGTATGGAAGATTCAAAACCAGTCAGTACACCTATGGTGACCGGATGCAATTTGACACAAGATGATGATTCTCTGAAAGAAAATCAAACTAGATATAGATCAACGATTGGTGGATTGATGTATTTGACTCAAACTAGACCTAATATCATAGATGTTGTGAGATGTTGTGTGCATTGTTGCTAGATTTTAAGTCAATCCTAAGGATTCCCATGTGACTTCTATGAAGAAATTTTTTAGATACTTGAAGTGAACTTTTGATTTTGGCCTTTGGTATCCTAAAGATGATGGTCTTACTTTAAGCGCCTTTACTGATGTTGATTGGGCAAGAGATATGAATGACAAGAAAATTACTAGTGGTGGAACATTTTTCTTGGGAAAGAAACTGATTTCATGGATAAGAAAAAAGAAGAATGTCATTTCCTTGTCTACTCTAGAGGCAAAATATATTGTTGTTGCTAACAATTGTACTCAAGTGTTGTGGATGAAGCAGATGTTGAAAAATATCAAAGTTGTGTATGATGAACCTACTACCATATTCTATGATAACTCAAGTGCTATAAAAATTTCTAAGAATCTAGTGTTGCATTCAAAGACAAAGCATATATCTATCAAGTACCACTTTTTAAGAGATAAAGTGAGTGATACGGAAGTTAGACTAGAGTATGTGCCTACTAAGGAATAGATTGCAGACATATGTAATAAGAATTTTCCTAAAGATAATTTTGAGCATCTCAAAGAAAATTTAGGGGTGATTACCCCTCCTAATAAAAACTAAGATGCATATTATTTGCATCAGTCCATGCGTTCATAGTCATATCTTTATCCAGATTGATATTTTGGTGGCTGCTACTCAGGGGGAGTAATTAGATGATTCAGATATGTGGTTTAGAGCTTGTGTAACTTTTCCATTGATGTCAAAGGGGGAGAAGAGTAATGTGAAAAACTATGGAAGATTTAAAATTAATGGGGAGATGAACAGTATGAGAAGAGCAATGTGTAAAGTGGAGATTTTTGGAAGAAGAGTTAGTTGCATTGATGATGTATTTTTCACATCATGTGTTGCCATCAATTCCAAAGGGGAATATTGTTGGATGTTGTGGTTGAGTTTCTAATATGTGGTTTTCATTAATGTCAACACTATTAGCATAAATATCGTTAAGGCTATATGTGTCAAGGATATTAAGAAAATTGAAATAAATATGTTACAGGTTGTCTATGGAACAATGAAGATTAGTATGGAGGAAAAATAAGTATGTTGTTAATTAGATGTTATGAATTAAAGGGTTTTTTTCAAGCCTATCTAGTTTCTACTCCATAATTTTTAGAGGTGCGCATGAAGATTTGAGGAAGTTATAAGTTTTCTTATTCTAAAAACTATTATGTTACTGCAAATGGTGTTCATGGAAGAAGGCAATGTGATTCTGGTAATTTGGGTTGTTGCATATGTTCCTATTATGTTTGTGGATGTTTCTATATAATGTTATATATGTGTTGCACATATGCATTGATCATTGTGCTCACGATCTGAGATTTTCTCTTGCATGTTCATACTTCTCATGTTCATGGCCGACAAGGTGGTTGAAGCATGTTATAGATCTTCAAGGAAGAATTTTTGAAGGTTTTTTTGTGTTCGAGGATATTGCTTTAGGTCCCTAATAAGTTGTGTTTGACTTTGGTTGATGTAAATTGATAATCTTTATTGTTTTGGGCCGACAGTTTGCATTCATTCTATTATCTTGTTGAAGCTGACATAAATAAATGTAATTTGTTGTTGCGGATATATATAAGTGATTCTTTATCTCATTTGATGTGTATAAGAAGTGAAGTGTGCTAGTTCTATGTGTGGAAAAGGTTTAGATCATTCAAAAGCATAGTAGAGTGTGAAGAAGAGTGAAAGATAGTGAAGAAGTGTTCATGTGCTTAACCAAAACTATACTCAGGAATTTGCAGATGCTACTCTCTTAGTTAAATTTCTTTAGATGGTTTTAATCTGAATATTTTTTGTAAGATAGTGAGTCTTCCTTTGAGTAGTGAGCTCTAGTATGTACACCTGAATGCATGTGCACTCCTCTTATATTCTTCTTATAGGTTTAATAGGGTATTGTTGATGGTGAAAATGACACAAACAACATAAAACATCTCTACTCTATTTCTCTTGAAAAAGAAAGAAAACATATAGTAGCCTAACTTCCAAGGTCCTGGTAGTTGGTTCTCAACTATTTGATTTCACTCATTTTTCCAATTGAGTGAGATCAAAAAAAGAGAACCAACTAATAGGACCTTGGAAGTTAGGCTACTATATGTTGTCTTTCTTTTTGAGGAGAAATAGAGTAGAACTATTATCTTTTATGTTCTTTGTGTCATTTTCACCATCAAAAAATATGATCCTAGAAGGAGGGCCTGAAAGAACAAGCTAGCTTGGATTGGGTCATTCTCACCAAAAAAGTATGGGAGGACTCTTAGATCCTCTACCAACCCTAAACCATTAATAGAAATTCAAACCCTGGATAGATATAGACCCCAAGCTCGTAGATTTTTGATCCCACCATTGTCACCAACACTTACTCCACTTGGATTTTGGCCAAATCCATATTTACCACCCCAACAACCTAATCCCTGCACACCCCCCAGTTCGAGCAATATCACCACCAGTTCAGCTAGTGTCACAACTGGTTCAACCAATATCACCACTAGTTCAACTAGTGTAACCATTAGTTCGGTGTATATCACCACAACCTACTCAACCAATCCCACCACCACCCATGGCTTACTTCATGAATAACCCCTCTCCACTAGGGACTATTCCTGGGGGTATCCATAATCTACCAAAAAATCCAGAAAGGTTTTGCCCCAAGTACATGCATGGAGAATCAAAGAGCATTGAGGAACATATACAAGCATTCAAAGATTCTTGTACTCATGCTCAAGTGGCTCACTAGGACATTGTATATAGGTTATTTCCTTATTTTTTGGGTGACATGGCATACAACTAGTATCTAAATCTACCCCAGGCATCTATTCTAAGTTGGGAAGATTTAGAAAATGCCTCTATTAATCAATTTTGGGTCTATGTAGATCCGACCATCTTGTATCATAAATTCACTACCATAAGAAAGGAACATCATGAACCATTTTCATTATTCAACACTAGATTCCAAAGAATTTTTTGCAGGTTACAAGACCCTTACTTAGTGGCTGAAAATATTGTCATTCTAGAATATTTAAGAGTTGTTGACCCATTGATTGGCCTATTCTTGTAGAGAACTTATGTTTCCAATGAGATTGACTCTTTGTCTAAAGTTTATCATCTAGCCATTAAATTGCAACAATAGATAATTCTACAATCAGGAAGTTTAGGATTATTTCTCCCCCCATGGGTTATCATATACCTAACCCACCATTGTTCAACATGGTCCTAGGGATGTCTTACTCCCAATATGGACCTATTTATGAGTTACAAGCCTCACCTACCATGCCTTTTTTCGTTAATGGCATTCAGGAGTCTTCCCATCAATCTTAAAACCACCAATAGCAAGGGGGAGGGCCAACTCTAGTTCATTCTCCATCTGTAGGATAGACTGTGCAAAATCAACACATTGTTCAACTAACCAATGAGGTGGAAAATCTCAAAAGGACTCTATCACAAATGTCTAATGACATGGCATAGCTTAGACATAACCCCTCATAGAACCAAAATCAAAATTACTAGAATCAAGGAGGTTATAACAACCACGGTGGTTACTCTAATCAGAATACAAATCAGAACACCAATATGAAATTCCAAAACTAAAACTCCTCTAACCAAAATTACCAAAATCAGAATAGAGGATACAATTAGAGGTCCAAAAATAAAAATAGGAAATGGAACACTAGATCCAACAATGGGGGAGTTCCCCATAACTATCAGTCTGGTGAAGATAAACCACACACTCCTAATGTTGCAGATCTCAATTTCATGACTAATTGGTGTAGACTACATGATACTGCAGCACATTTTGAAGTTAATTGCCAAGAAATGGTGAAGATAACACAAGCTGATTCCCACCCTCCACAAGGAAATTTCAATCAAGATGGTGGGTCAGTAAGTACTACTATGAATTATGAGACCATTGAGGAAAAATATCAATTTCCCATGTAGGGAGATAATGAACTAGAAGAAGATGTGTATGATGCCCAAGCCTTTCAGTCTAAAGGTGGTCATTTCCTAAGAAATCAGAATAAGGGTCTGTTCACTACATTTGCACCTCCCAACAACATGGTCCCACCTAATTAGAATGTAGATAATAACCCACCACCACCAAAGGGGCCTTCTGACTATCATAACAAAGGTAATCCACCTTATTCTCCTAAGTATCAAGTTAGGAATGATTTGGAGTTTTATTTTATTACAGAGCTGTAGAGACAAAAGACATCATTGTCATTCTTTGACATTATGAAGTGGTGCCTGACTCAATGAAAAGTTGTGTTGAAAGCCCTAGAGGAGACTAATTGTTCAAAAGGAAAAGGTAAATTCACTCCAGTGAAGGAGACAAATGCGACCATCTATAAAGGTAAGACCAGTACCCCACCTTTCCTTTTGAGTTTAAGGATCTTTGGAAAGAATTTACATAATTGTTTGCTAGACTCCAGAGCATCAGGTAATGTTATGCCATTTTCAATTTGCAAGAAGCTAGGATTAAGTCCTGCCCAGACTGATAAGAAAGTAATTTAGTTGGACAAAACCAAGGTTAATGTGGTGGGAGAATTAAAAAATATGCATGTACAGGTTGGATCGGATCCAAGGATCCAAACTTACATAGATATCCAAGTGGTCAATATCCCAAAAACATATGGTATGCTCCTGAGTCGGGAGCTAATGAAGAGTATTGGGGGGTATTGGTCTTTGTATTTCTCTCACATGTGGCTGCCCTAGAAAGGGATAGCAACACAGATTAGAATTGAGAGTGAACCTAGGCTCAAATACATGATTATTGAATATGATTCTCCTAGTGAAGTAGCATATTTTGAAACTGAAATAGGAATTTACAAGCAAGAGGAGGTCATGACCTTCTCAATAGTCAATCCTTATGATGCACTGCCCCTAGAACATAATGGCCCAATGATCTCGATCAACCAACAATTTATAATAAAAAAATTGCAACAAGATAAGCTGGTATTGGGAGAAGAGACTGATTTGTGCAATTTGTTGCTTCCTAATTGGTGTAGGATACATTATCAGAATCATTCTGAATTGACATGTCAACCCTACCTAGATATCTTAAACCCTATAGTCCAACCTCAACTGATTGTCCAAGATCAACCTCAAGAACCCATCAATGAATTCCCATTTGAAGCTAAGGATGCTACCATCCTCACTAGAATGAGTCTTTCTCAAGAGGAAGATCCCACACCATTTGAGAATACTCAGGTTCTATGCTTTGAGTTTCAAGAGGAGATTGAGGTATCTCAGTCGTTCTCCATTACACCCACCCCAGATACTCTTCCAATTCCTAAGGCATTGATGAAGAATGAATTGGATTTCAATTTGATCCAAGAAGTTGTTCAGGGAGTGATTCTTGAACATGCTTTAAATATAGAAGAATCTTTAAGTGAACCTGGCCCCAAGTCACTTTCAAATCTTGATGGCCAGCAAAATTCCAAGCCATCACCCATCCCAAGCAATTCATCTCTTGTTAGAGCTCCTAGCTAAAGATCAATTATGGAGTCTTAAATTTGATGGCTCTAAATCCAAAGTAGGAAGTGGAGCAAGGATTGAACTAACCAATCCGAAAGGGAAGACTTACTTTGCATCTTACAAGTTGAAATTTGGTTGCACAAACAATGTGGCTGAATATGAAGCAATCGCTTGTGGAATTATGTTTTCCCATCAAAATAAGGTCACCACTCTCATGGTAATGGGGAATTTTGAAGTAATTGTAAAGTAGGTACGCAACCAGTATATTTTTCATAACAAAAGATTGGTTGCATACAAAAATAGAAATTGGAATCTTATTGAAGACTTTGATGCTTTTGGGATCACTCTTATTCCTAGAGAAACTAATCAGATTGTAGATGCCCTTTCTGTTACTGCTAGCACCTTGGAGCCTATGCAAGACTCTAAGCTAAAAATATTTTTAGTTGAATTAGTCTCAATCCCAGCTATCTCGGATAATGTCCATAATTTTTAGGTATTTGATGATGACCAGCATATATTGGCCTTCTTGACAAGTTCAGATGTCTTCGAAGGATAGATAATAGATGAATCTGAGAGAGATTAGGGAGACTGGGATCCTGAGAATGGTGATGCATAAGCGATACTGGAGTTGAAAATAAATAGTATTTTAAAGGGGATGGTAGCTTTAGAAAGAATGTTTGACTCTGACCCACGGGCTCGTCAAAGGTTTCCCACAAAGAGTGATGGAGGGAAGTATGAATCTGTTAATTTGACTCACTCGAGTCCTGAAAGGAATGTTCTCATAGGGAAAATTTGTCCTTAAGAAATTAAGAAGAAGATAGTTAAAGTTTTGGAGCAAAACATTGCAACCATTGCTTGGGGGTATGAAGAATTAAATACCTTTCACACTTCAGTGATCACACATACCATACCTCTTAATCCAAAAGCCAAGCCCTTCCATCAAAAACAATGCCCGGTCAATGCTTTGATTGAGCCCCTGATTCAGAAGGAGGTTAAAAAACTCCTATTGACAAGAATAATCTTCCCATTCAAAAATTCTACTTGGGCTGCAAATTTAGTTCCTGTGCACAAGAAGAGTGGTGATATTAGGTTATGTGTTGATTTTAGGAATTTAAATAAGGCCTTTGAGAAGGATAATCACCCACCACCTTCTCTTGATGAGGTATTACAAACAATCAATGGGTCCCAGATGATGTCATTTTTGGATGGCTATTCTGGGTATAATCAAGTGCTTGTCAGCCATGAGGAAAAAATGAAAACTGCCTTCACCACCAAGTGGGGCACATTTTCCTATTAGAGGATGCCATTCAACCTTATCAACACTCGAGCAACCTTTCAGTGTGCAATAGACATAGCATTCAAGTATCTAATAGGTAAGTGTATCATTATTTATGTGGATGACTTAACTATCTTCTTGAAGAATTGGGAAGACCATGTTGCAGATTTGGAAAAGGTCCTCAAAATTTTGATAAGCTATGGTGTCTTCCTTAATCCAAAAATGTGTGTTTGGAGTGTCTGAAGGGAAACTCTTAGGCCACATCATATCAGAAGAAAGGATATCCATAGACCCTGATAGAGTAGAGGCCATCTTAAAGTTGACAAGGCCATGAAGTAAGAAAGAAATGAGATCCATCTCTAGAAGGATTAATTTTGTTAGAAAATTTATAACAAGGTTTTCGAAAATCATCAAACCCCTTAATGAGATGATGAAAAAAGATGAAAAAATAGAATGGAGCAATGAGGCCAAATCTGATTTCTCACAAATTAAACAATCAATATTTGAGGCCCCCCCTGTCTTGACCAACCTAGATTATCTAAAGACCTTCTATATCTATTCTTTCGCATCTGACCATTCATGTGCAACTCTTTTAATGCAGCGAAGAGGTGAGGGAGAGGAAAGACCTATCGCCTTCATGAGCTCTCCATTTAAGAATTCAAAATTTAGGTACCCACCCCTTGAGAAGCAAGCCTTTGCATTCGGTTGAGCAGTAAAGAAATTCAGGCATTACATTCTTTGAAGTCAGGTAATTGCCATAGTTCTTGATCCAGCTATAAAATCCCTCCTGATGCAAAGCGAATTGGGGGAAAGAAGAGGAAAATGGATGGACATTTTGCAAGATTTTGACTTAGAAATTCATCTGATGAAACTCGTTTGAGGGTAGGGTTTATCGAAGGTAATGGAAAATGTGGATAAGAATATCACATGTTAGTGGTACACTGTGCAATCATTTATTAAGGATCCCTGGTACATAGATATGATCTTCTTCCTCCTCAACAACAAATGCCTAGAAGGGATGAATGCTACTAAGAGGAGAGCACTGAGGATGAAGATTGTTCATTATATGCTCAAGGGGGGATCTATATACAAAATAAATTTTCAAGGAATTTACTTGCGTTGTTTGCAAGAGGCTAAGTAGGCCATTGTTGAGTTTCATGGAAGACATGGTACAGGATATGGATCTACAGATTCTCTCGCCCATCAAATTCTTAGATCAGGCTATTATTGGCCTTATGTGTTTCAAGATGCACACCAACATGTTTGGACATGCCATGTATGCTAGACCTCTGCACCCAGGGAAATAAATTGAACAATGCCTTCACAACCAGTGTATGAGGTAAGACCGTTCGCTCAATGGGCACTAGAATTTATAGGTGTCATTAATCCAAAATATTCTATAGGTCACAAGTTCATCTTGACTGCAACTGTCTACTGCACATGCTAGACCGAGGCTCAACCCTACAAAAATAGCACCATAGAGGTGGTTATCAAGTTTCTAACTGAGAACATCACCACCAGGTTTGGAGTACCATTCATCCTGGTATGTGATAATGGCCCTAATTTTTCTTCAGCTCAATTTATTCAATGGGCTTATGAACATAAGATTATTTTGAAATATTCATCTAATTACTATCCTCAGGGAAATGGAGTGGCTAAGTCCACTAATAAAAATATATTGGAGGTAATTAAAAAGTTGTTAGAAAGCAATCCTAGGGATTGGAACACCTAGTTACGATTTTCCCTATGAGAAGATCGAACTTGAATCAAAGCTCCCCTAGGAAATTCACCATTTAAATTAGTCTACAACCAAGACCTAGTCTTCCTGATCCATTTGCAAATACCTGTCCTCAATTTTATGTGAGAGTTTTATTCAAAGGATGATAGGACCAAGGTCAGACTAACCAACTTGCTCAATATGGAAGAACAGAGAGATGCTTCTTTGCAATAGTTCTCTAAACATCAAGCTATCATCAAACATTAGTTTGACAAGAGGGCCAAGGTAAAGGCCTTTAGGATATTAGATCTTGTGCTACTATGGGACAAAGCTAAAGAGAAGAAGCAAGATCACTAGAAATTTGATAGACTTTGGTTGGGTCCATATCAAGTAGCTGAGATACTAGGCAAGAATTCTTTTCATTTAAGTACCTTGATAGGAGAACTTGTTCCATTGCCAATTAATGGTCAGCTTCTTAACCATTATTTTGGCTCATGAAGGTCTGATGTTCTAAATAACTGTACTATATTGTATCATATGTAATTAGTTCTTTCATTTTTTTTTGGTTTTATCTTTTTCCTTTGTTTCTTTTTCTTTTTCTTTTTTTTGTTTTTTGTTTTGTCTTGTTGCAGATCTTCATTTCTATCCATTCCAAGAAAAGGGGGTTGTTATTCAAAGTATGCTATAGGCACTAGGAGAGAAATTGATTTAGGTATTTTCAAGGAATATTTCTTGAAGGATTTTGTTCTAAAACTCATATCTTATGACCATTCTAATTTTGGTTTGAAAAGTTATTAAGGGTAAAAGGTACATTGTGAATATCTCATGAGTTATGATTAAAGTCTATCACAAAATAGATAAAA
Organism: Sequoiadendron giganteum; assembly: GCA_007115665.2. Lineage (NCBI taxonomy): Eukaryota > Viridiplantae > Streptophyta > Pinopsida > Cupressales > Cupressaceae > Sequoiadendron > Sequoiadendron giganteum. Next base: position 60,702,765 of record CM021102.1, read on the forward strand.
ATATCCCTAAGTAAATACCTCTTTATTTTAGGGTGGTTGTATCTCTGATTCAAGTGAAAAATATGATTCCAAGATTGTCATGAAATTTATTGTAGTTCTCAACCCACATTTCAAATCAGTTGCACCTGAGTATTGATAAAAGTTCATAAAAAGTTCCTACAAGTGAAACCTAAGTAAAAAAAAAGAGAAAGAGAGAAAAAGGAAAACTCAATATCAAATGGGTGAATCATGTATCTCTATTGGGGCTATGGATGTTTTTCTAGTAGTAGAGAAATGCTTTGAGAGAACTAGAGGTATCTTCATTGGGGCTATGGATGCCTATCTAGCAGCAGAGAAATGCCCAGGATTTTATTGCACGATAGTTAAAAGAATCAACCTATGTAGCTTGGATCTTAGGTGTAGTTGTTCAAGAGTGGAGAAAGTGTTTATGAAGAAGGATGCACCATATACACTCACACTCAGATTCAGAATAGTTCATGAGCACATACATCTGAGATTACATCTCAACCTTATTTCTATATATATATGATCTTATTCAAGTTAACATGATTCATGAGCCAAATAGTTTTTGGGTGACTAAATTCTTTAGTGTCTTGAAAATGGATAAACCATTTTTTCAGCCAATTCATCATTTGTTATGCCTTTCATAACCACCCCATCTTTTTCCTTGGTCAAAATTGGTCCCCCTCTTCTATTTTTGGTCCTTGGTTGTTTTTCAACAAAGTTTGGAGTTGTTCTTTCTTGCAACACTTTGTTTTCTTTGTTCTATCAGTACCGGAACCAGATAGGAATCGAGATTTGAAACTTATTTTGAATTTCATTCTCTGACTCCATTCTCGATTCCGATTCTGCTCGTCTCTTGGTTTGGTCTCTTTGGTCTACCTTATTTTTCTTTCGCGGAGCCAGATCCAGGATAGATATTAAGTTTGGGATTTACGCAAAGTTCCAAACTTCTTTCCATCCTGCCTCCGCCTTTTGGTTTTGTTTGTTTCAACTTGGATTGATGTTTTTTACCTTGTTTTGATCTCAATGTATTATTTTTGGTTCTTTGTTTCTTTTTCTTCATTGTTGGCAAAACCGAAATCGGAAACAAAACCAAACTCGAAATTTGGACAAAGTTTCCAAACCTGGTTCTCATTCGATCTCCGCTCCCACCTTTCTTGTTGCTATTTGACTTTACTTTGGTCACACAATAGTCTTGTGCATGTTCCCTTCGTGATTCTGCATCTGACCTGCTGCATTAATGGCATTAATTACATGCACCTCCCAAGTATGAAATTATATTTTAACCTTAATTAAGGTTAACTGGTTGGTTATTATCACTGTTTAACAAGTAAAATCAAACCAGAGCTGTGGTAGATCATTTGGGAGCATGATTCAATTGAGGGAAAAGCATTTTGCATGCAGGATTGCGTTTTGAGGTAGGGTTTTTGTTCTTCATTTTCTTTGCTACCGTTTGTGGTGTTTTTTTTGGTTTGTTGTTCTTTGTAGGGTTCATAGCTCTTTCCTTTTGAATCCTTGTTGTTTGCTTTGTTTTTATTCTCTTTTTTATTTTTCTTGGTTTTCCCGGTCTTCGGTTTGTATTTTATTTTTGTTTTATTTACTGTTTGTCATTTTTTCTTGTTTGTTTTTACTTTGTAATAGTCATTCTCACTTTTTTTTTCTTCATGCCTATATTGTTGTGCACTAGGTTTTCAGGGTGTCGATCATCTGCTACATGGTTATATGGTGTTCTTTGATCTATTACTTTATGTGACGGTCCTTTTGCATATCGAATTTTTGATTTTGATTAGGGTTAAGTTGTTCCCTAATTGTTTAATTTGAGGGATTTTTATAAACTAGGGTTTTTGCATATCTTTGATTAGTTGTAAACAAAATTGTGCCCTAGTTGTTGGGTTTCCTCTAGGTCGTATGGGGATGGTTTCTTACTATGATTTTAAGCCTCTTCGACTTTTCAGTTGACCTCATTTTTGGCCATGAAGTCATTCGTTTTACTGTCAAAATTCCTAGTGATGTCATGTTTGTTTTAATCAGAGTCAGATCTAGGATTAATTCTATTCTCAAGCCTTTTGTTTACAATAGATGTCGGATCAGATTCTGAGCTTGCTTTTGAAGAATCATAAATTATTAAAATATCTTTCACTCAGTTGGAAGCAGAAGTGGAGCGGGATATAAAATTGAAGGTTCTTCATTATACCAAGCCTGACTTCCATTTCGATCCCGGTCCCGATTACCATTCTGAATCCATCTCTGATCCCGCTATATGGTTTGTTGTGAGTTCAATGTCCTTTCTGGTCCCACCCCCGATGGTGTTTTAAAATATTTTTAGGGATGTCTTATGCCTGGTTCCGCCTCTGGTCTATATTAAAGGTGAGATCTCTGACCTAGTTTTTCATGCTTCTTGTGGATGTAATCTTGGGTTTTTGTTGCAAAAATTAAAGGATGTTTGGAGCATCGGGTGATGCTTCTCAAAGGAATCAACCTGCAAAAAATTCAAAACTAGGAACAAAGCCTAAAAAGTTTAAGCTAGAACAAATCCCTTATACCTTGAGGTATAATTATCGGGGTCTTGCCATCACTACTAGTAAAGTGGATTTTGATTGGGCAGACATAACTAATACCAACTTGGGTCTGTTCCATTGCGAATAATTGTACGCTGAAGCTTTTTTTGAAGAGGTAATAGGGAGGACCCAAATAATAGTTGAAATTGGCTTGGCTCATATCACTCTATTTCCTCTATCAATCAAATGTCTTGAATTAATAATGACAACAACTGAAGTCTATAATCCTGCTACTAGACAGTGTGTGGATTCACAAGGTAATTTCACCATTGATTTAACTCCTCAAATGTTTTAGTTTATGTTCAATGTGCCCAATCCAAGGAATACTAGACAACTCAATGAGGTAGAGGCTTTGAAAATGTATAGTAACCATAAGGAATCCAAAAAACTCATTTGAATAAGAAATGGATGAGAATTGAGAAAAAGTCCCTAGTTAAGGTTCCAGATCAACCTAAAAGGGTAGAATTCTATAAGGAGATTGGGGACATAATAATGATGTTATCTAGGGTATTTGGAAAAAGGGATTCTCTTCACTTTAAAGAATTAATGTTCCCATTCATTCAGACACTCCTAGATGGCAGGAAATAATTTTATTGGCCCATGATTGTGTCAGAAAGCATATAGAGCCAAATGATTAGAGTGAGATAAACCAAAGGTTTCTTTATGACCTCTTATTTCATTTATGGAGCAACAAGGAGAGGAATTTTTCCAAGTTTAAATAGAGTGGGGATTTTGGGAGAAGCTGATGGACAAAACAAGGTATGGAGTCATTATGATCAGCTCACCTTGCAAACTTTTGAACTACATTACAAAAGGGTTAATGATGCATTTTTATATGTCATTATTAACTAGCTTATAGGATATGTAGGATATAGATTGATCTAGGAGGCCATGGAATTCATTATAGAGTGGGGATATTGGTTTATCCAATACCCAGAGTTTACTTATTTCAGGCTGACTAGATTTGATGGTCACCCTCACCTACTCCCTAGATGTTTTAGCAACAAGATTGTTTTAATGGAGTTTGTTTATCAAGCCTTGGGGTTTAATGCTAAATTTGGTATAAAGCATAAGCTCGGTTGTCATAAGTTCCCCATGAAGTTGGGTGAATATAGTTGTCCACACCTTCTGGGAGAAAATTTTGTTTGCAATGAATTGATGCATCTGAAATTAGGCTTGTACACTATTAGGAAGCACTTTGAACCAAAGAAGAAGATGAATGCTTTTTTTATTCTATTTTTGACAAACATTCCAATCTATTGGAGGAATTTTGGAGTGATCTTCAGGATGAATATGACTTGAGGAAAAGGAAATATGAAAGGTTGCCTATCCCACTCATGTGGAGTATGGGGTCAAGGTGGACATTCCTGAAACACTATCAGATGGTGGGGTGGTCTTGGATCCCCTATATGAGGGAAAAAATATAGGGACCAAGAGCTTAGATCCTATAGATTGGGGTGTAGAGGAGACAATAGATATTAAGAAGATAGCAAGAATAGTGTTGGATAAAAGAATCCAATGGGTCATGCTAAGAACCAAGGAGTCTGGGGGTCAAAATTCCAAGAAAATAAAAGTTGCAAGTACCACTCAAGGGTAAAAGAGAATGAAGAGGAGAATGCCTCCTAAGGAACCCTTGGAATTCTTCCCTCTTGACATAGCGGAGTTTGAACTTGAAGTTCCAAATCAAGATCTACCTGAAACACATGAAGAAGAAGTCCCAACAGGACTTGTGGCCTCAAAATCAGTTGTGGGTGAGTTTCCTACTCAACTCCTTCCTACAAATCAGGCAAGTGGAGAAATTCCTAGGGGAACCCTTCATAAGGATGCTGAAAATTTAAAGGGAAAGGGAGTTGAGGTAGAAATCCATGATATAGGGATTGACTTTGAGGGTTCTATGTCAGATAAGGAGACACTAGAGGAGACGCCTCTTGATGAAGATGAGCCCGTTTTGATAGAAGAGGACCAATGGGCATTGTTTGAAGAAGCTAAGAGAGCATCAGATGCTAAGGCAAAAGCTGAAGTATTGCAAAAACAATAGGAAATAAATGCCAAAGCACAAGTTGAAGCATTACAGAAACAAGAGGAAATAAATACCAAGGCACAAGCTAAAGTGTTGGAAAAACAAAAGGAAATGGATGCAAAGGCCCAAGCTGATGCATTACTCCAACAACAAAAATTAGAGGCCAAAAAAAAGGCTAATGAGTTGGCCAAGCAATAGAAAGGGAGTAGGAGCTCAGAGAAAAGGAGGAGAATGAAATGTTGGAGATGCTACAAAAGATTCATGATCTTGAAGAAGAAAATGAAAGATGAAGAAGAGAAAAGGAAGCCCTTGATGCTAAATTTAAGATAATTGAGGAATCATACAAGAAAAGGGAGGAAACAAAATGCTTGAAAAAGTAAAAGGATACTGAAGAGCTTGCTAAGAAACAACAAAAGGAAAAGGAAGCATGGGACAAGCTCAAAGACTTGGAGGGAGAGAGAGATATATTTCTTGAAGAAAAGAGGTTAGAGGAAGAATGTTTGAAAAAGGAACAAGAAGATAAAAGGCTACATGAGCAAAAGGATAGGGAAGAGGCTGAGAGGGTTGCACAAGAGAATGCAAAAAAGGAACAGAAAAATGTGCAAGAGGTTGATTCTCAACCTAAAGTAACTTTAGTGCAGCCACTATCTTCTACAATTGTTACCTCTTCCTCTACAATGATGGCTACCACTCCTAGTGCTCCTATATGGTTAAAGCTGGATCTTGAGAAGAAGAAAATAGCTCCACCAAAACCTCTTAATTGGGAAGAAATGATGAAGGAGATAGAATAGGAGAGGCCAAAGAAAAAGGCCAGAGTTCTTCATTCCACAAGGCTCACTGAGGCAGGAGAGATCATTACAGAATGTGCAACTCCAACAGTGGACAAGGATAGAGGAAACATGCAAGTGACTGATTATCAAATAGGTACAGTCAATTTGGGGAGGCCTACAAGGAATCAAAAAATGAATCTGATTGATGTTTTAGCTTCATCCACAAAGTCCAGAATGATCAAAGATAAACAAAGAAAGGATGAGCTTAAGGCTCAATTGGATAACTGCATAGTTTCCTAAGAGATGTTTCCACTCCTAGGTCACAACAAGTTGCTGCCTTGGAAACATCAGTCTTACTCAAGAAAAGGGAAGTTGATGGTTTAGTACAAATGAGGAGTAATTCTAGGATGCTAGATAGATGGATAAATAAGCTTAAATAGGAAGTAGGTGAAGTGCTGGTAATTTTTTTTGAAATTCATAAAACAACACTTGAGTTGATAGAAGAAATGGGTCATCACAATGAAACCATAGGAGAACAAGAGGAGTAATATAGGAGGTATGTTCAGAAAATAAAAGATATCAGTAAGTTGCCAAAGTCAACTCTTCTAGAGAAATCAATCCTCGAAGAAGATAATGCAGATTTCTTGGAAAGAGCCTCAAGCATAATCCGGTTTAGGTCTGATTTCATATATAAAAATAGGAATGAAATTCAAGATGCTAGTAAGGACTTGAATGAGAAACTTGTTGAACTAGAAGTTATAGTGGCTATTTTGGTCAATGTAGACATACCGATTAAAGAAGGCATGACTTTGAATCAATTGAAGGAGAAATGGAACAACAGATTCCAGGAGGTCATGCAAAAAGAGGATGATGGAGAGGAATTATTGTTGGGTAGACTAATGGATATTAAAGAAGAGGTGAAAGATGCCAGGAGGGAATTGACCAAATTAAAAGATATGAAGGTATTTTCCTCAGTAAAGTTGAAAAGAATTAAATTTGAAGACAACTGGGTCGATGGGCCTAAAGTGGATATCCTTGAACAAGTGTTCTCTAGTTATAATGAATATCTTCTTGATAAAACTATGTAGGAGTGATTTGGCAGAAAACTGATCTATTTTGGGCACATGACTTCCCCTTTTCTCTCTTACTTCATAGGGCAATCAACCTTTCAACTGAAGGTTTTCATCAACTAGTCTTGTCTCTTTTTGGGTGTAAAATTTTGCACAACAAGGCAATCAAATTTTGAACTGAAGATCATCCAGTTTGGTTTGTTGATGCAGTTATGGTTCCTTGATTAGTGGATCTCAATTTTTGATTGAGAGGGATTTATGCGTAGCATGTCTATATGTAATTTTGACCTCCATATTGTAAAGGTTCACTGATGAAAGTAGAATTAGCCACCTGATGATAGAAGATAGGATTTTTATAGATTTGAGCAAAAGATACCTTTTTTTAAGTTCATGTTGAATTTAAATATTCTATTTATATAGCTTTATGTTGGAATTGAACTTCTTGGATGAGGTTAATGAACCATAATATTTTTTTATGCCAGTGATTTTTCTGTGCATAAATGTTTCTTATTTGATGTGAATCAATAGGGGAAATGAGATTATAAATATTATTTCATTAAATTATCTATGAATGGAATTTTTATATGTCCGTTGATCTATATTATTGGCAATGAATGAGGAAGTTTGTTTTGAATCTTGTGGAATTTTGATGAATGGTTGTGATGATTAAACTAAGCACTATGAATGTATGCAATGGTATGGATTGTTTTGTAAATTGCATCATGTTATGGTTTTGATCTATCAAGAAACACTCATTGTTAAGAATATATGTCTGGATGTTAAAGAATTTTTTTCATGTTTCACTGATCAGTGTCTTGATCTATCTTTTTCTACTCTATAAACCCCCCCATTAACCTACATTCCACAAGGCTCACCTACAATAAGGAAATAACCTACATACAACATCCTGGTGAGACACTTGAGCATGGGTATAGGAATCTTTGAATGCTTGTATATGTTCCTCGACGCTTCTTGATTCTCCATGCATGTACTTGGGGCAAAACCTTTATGGATTTTTTGATAGATCATGGATACCCCCAGGAATAGTCCCTAGAGGAGAGGGGTTATTTATGAAGTAATCCATGGGTGGTGGTGGGATTGGTTGAGCAGGTTGTGGTGATATAGGCCGAACCGGTGGTGGCACTGGTTGATCTGTGCTTTGGAATATATGTCTGGATGTTAAAGAATTTTGTTCATGTTTTACTGATCTGTGCCTTGATCTATCTTTTTCTATTTATTTAAACCCCCCCATTAAACATAGATTGATGAATCCAATACAATTTGCATTCCTTATCACCAGTAAAGGCCCCTTGAATATTACAATTGCATTTGGAAATTGAGTGACATCAGACGATTGAGAACCAACTACCAGGACCTTGGAAGTTAGGCTACTATATGTTGTCTTTCTTTTTTAGGAAAAATAGAGTAGAAATATTCTATTTTATGTTGTTTGTGCACTGTTTGAAGAAGATAAGAGAGCATCAGATGCTAAGGCACAAGCTGAAGCATTGCAAAAATAGTATGAAATAGATGCCAATGCATCAACTTCTACCTTTGCATCCATTTCCTTTTGTTTTTCCAACGCTTCATCTTATGCATTGGCATCTATTTCTTGTTATTTCTGCAATGCTTCAGTTTGTGCCTTGTCATGTAATTCTCTCTTAGATTCTTCAAACAATTCCCATTGGTCCTCTTCTATAAAAACATGCTCAACTTCATCAAGATGCATCTCCTCTAGTTTCTCCTTATTTGAAAGAGTACCCTCAAAGTTTATCCCTATATCATGGATTTCTACCTCAACTCCCTTTCCCTTTAAAGTTTTAGCTTCCTTATGAAGGGTTCCCCTAGGAATTTCTCCACTTGGTTTCTCTGTAGGAGGGAGTTAAGTAGGAAACTCACCCACAACTGATTTTGAGGCCACAGGTCCTATTGGGACTTCTTCTTCATGTGCTTCAGGTAAATATTGAGTCAAAACTTCAAGTTTAAACTCCTCTATGTTAGGAGGGAGGAATTCCAAGGGTTCCTTAGGAGGCATTATCCTCTTTGTTCTCTTGTACCCTTGAGTGGTACTTGCACCTTTTATTTTCTTTAAATTTTGACCCCCAAGCTCCTTGGTTCTTAGCACGGCCCATTAGATGCTTCTATCCAAAATTGGTCTTGCTATATGCTTAATATCTATTGTCTCCTATGCACCCCAATCTATAGGATCTAATCTCTTGGTACCTATATTTTCTCCCTCATATAGGGGATCCAAAACCACCCCATCATCTAATAGTGTTTCAGGAATTTCCACCTTGACCCCATACTCCACCATGAGTGGGATAGGAAACCTTTCATAATTAATTTTCCTCAAGCCATATTCATCCTGAAGATCACTCCAGAAGTCCTCCAATAGATTGAAATGTTTATCAAAAATAGAAGCAAGAAAAGCATTCATATTTTTCTTTGGGTCAAAGTGCTTCCTATTATGCCTTGCATAACCACCCCATGTTTTGCCTTGGTCAAAATGGGTCCCCCTTTATGTTTTTATCCTTGGTTATTTTTCAAACAAAGTTTGGAGTCTTGTTTTCCAATACTTTTTTTTTCTTTGGTTTATTCAGACGAAAGCGGAATAGGAACTGAATCGGGTTTTGAAACTTCTTTCAAAACTCTTTCTGATCCCCATCCAAAAAATCTTTCTTTTGAGATTTTTGTTTTGTCTTTGTCGGAGCCAGAGCCAGATTCGAAGTTAAGTAAAAAATTATTCAAAGTTTCAAAATCAATTTTAATCCCGCCTCCACCTCCGCTTTTGGTCTTTTGTTTTAAGCTAGGTTTTTATCTTAAGTTTTCTCATTTTGGTCTTTTGGTTTTATTTTGATGTTTTATTTCACTTTATTCTTTGTCGGTGGAACTGGACCCGGAACGTGAACCAAGTTGGAAAGTTAAATAAGTTTCTGAAACAATTTTTATTCCGATTCCACTCCCGTTGTTTCTTGGTCATTGAATTTTACTAAACTCACACAATAGTAATGTGCTAGTTCCTTCTATAGTTGCAAATCTGCTCTGTTGCATTTATTGCATTAATGACAGGTTCCATGCATGCATGGAACTCTGAGTTTTAACTTAATTAGGGATTAACACATAGTTATTACCATTATTGTTAACAGATCGAAGAGTGACCCAAAGTTGCAGTGGAGATTTTGTGCCAGTGAATCGATTGAAAGAGAGACTGTTGTGCACAGATTGTTTTAGGAAGTTAACCTATTTATTTACATTCGAGGTAGGGTTTTCTATCCTCGTTCTTCTTTTCATTTTCACATTTTTTTCTTTTTTGTGTGTTTGGTTTCATGTGAATTTCTCTGTAAGTTCATATGTTCTATTTATTTTACTTTTGTTTGGTTGGATTTTCTTGTTTTCATTTTCGTTTTGTTTCCTGTCTATTTGTTTTAAAGCACAGTCGTTTTCATGTTTTAGTTGTGACTAGATCGTGGTGCCCTATTTTTTAAATGTGTAGGTTAAATTATGGTTCCATAGTGAGTAGGGTTTTATAAATATTGTTTTTACTTAGGAATCTATTTTGCATTCAATCAAGTTAATTTAAATAGGGTTAAATTCGTGCCCTAGTTTTTGTGTATCGAGGGTTTTTAGTTTAGGGTTTTGATGCATTTTTTTGTTTTAATTTTAAATATGGTGCCCTAAAAAGTACAGTCACCTCTCGGTCATATGGGAATGGTTTTATAAGGTTATATTTAAGCCCCTTTCGTGTTGATATGACCTAGTCCTTAAAAATCATGAAGTCATTTACCAAACTATTAGAATCACTTATGACATCATGGTTGTTTTAGGTGGGATTGAAATTGATTTAGACTTTGAACCATGTTTTCTAATAAGTATCGATTCCATTTCCATCCCATCTCTGACTCTATTTTATAGTAAGAAGCATTAGTTCAACATAACGATAACCTAGTTGGAAGTGGAACCGGAATGAAATATGAAATTAAAAAATCTGAATGAAACCAAATCCGTTTCCATTTTGGTTCCGATTCTGGTTGCCATGACAGTTTCGACTCTGATCCCGATTGTTATTATTGAAATCTCAATAATGGTTTTGGCCCCAAGCTCAATAGTGTTTTAGAGGAGATGGTTTAGAATGTTTATATGCTTGATCCCACCTCCGCTATATGTATAAAGAAAAAGGTTTTAAAGCATGTTTTGTGATGTTTATTCAAGGATCTAATTGGGTTTTTTTTGTTGTAGGAAAGCTAAAGGATGTCAGGAGTATTAGGAGAAGCCTCCGAAAGGAATCAGCCTGTAGAAACATCAAAGGCAGAAACTAAGCCCAAGAAGATAAAGTCAGAGCATTTACCATATAATTTGAGGTATAATCATAAGGGTCTTGTCGTCACTGCAAGAAAAGTGGAATTGGATTGGTCTAATATAATTGACACCAATCTGGGCTCATACAATTTTAGGGAGTTGTATTCAAAAACATTCATTGAGGATATAATAGGAAGAACTCAAAGAATAGTTGAGTCTATCTTGGCTCACATCACCTTGTTTCCTCTATCTATCCAATGCCTGAAGTTGATTCTGACAGTAGCAGGGGCTTACAATCTAGCCACTAGGTAGTGTGTGGATTCACATGATAATGTAATTATAGATCTCACTCCTTAAATGTTCCAACAAATGTTTAGTGTCCTGGATCCAAAGAACTTGGTACAGTTGAAGGAGGCAGAATCTTTAAAGATATACATCAAACACAAGGAGACTAACAAAGCTCACTTGAAAAATAAATGGTTAAGAACGGAAAAGAAGTCTCTGACCAAGCTTGATGACCAACCAAAGAGGACAAAATTCTATAAAGAAGTATCGGACCTGATCATGATGTTATCTAGAGTCTTTGGGAAGAGGGATGCATTTCATTTCAAGGAGTGGATGTTTCCATTTATATAGATAATCTTAAATGGAACCCAACAGTTTAAGTGGCCAATGATTGTCTCTGATTCTATTCACGACCATTTAACAAGGATAAGCGAAACCAAATTCTTCTTTATGACTTCTTATGTTGTTTATGCAGTGGCTAGAGGAGGTATATTTCCAGGCTTGAATAGAGTGGGTATATTGGGAGAAGCTAATGGGAAAAGGAAAGTATGGGACCATTATGATTAGTTATCTCTACAAGTATCTGAAAGACAATTTAGAAGGGTTAATGATGCATTTCTATATGTAATCATTAACCAACTTAATGGGGATGCAGGATATAGATTGAGCCAAGAAGATATGGCGTTTATCATAGAATGGGGATGTTGGTATATCCAATACCCCAACTTCACTTATTTTAGACTGGTTGGATTTGAAGGGCATCCCCACTTGCTCCCAATATGTTGTAGTAATAGGATAGTTCTAATGGAATTTGTATATCAAGCTCTAGGGGTTAATTCTTGGTTTGGATTGAAGCACAAAACAAGATGTCATAAGTTTCCCATGCAATTGGGTGAATGCAGTTGTCAACATCTTGTGGGAGCTAAGGTAGTGTGTAGTGGGTTGATACATCTAAAACTAGGTTTGTACACAACTCGGAAGTACTTTGACCCAAAGAAGAAAATGAGTTCCTTGCTGCCTTCTATTTTTGGTAAACATTTTGACTTGTTGGAAGATTTCGAGAGTGATCTTCAAGATGAGTATGACCTCAAGAAAATAAATTATGAGAGGTTACTTGTCTCACTCATGGTAGAATTTGGGGTTAAGGATGATATCCCTAACAAATTAGTAGATGATGGAGTGGTATTAGATCCATCATATGAAGCATTAAATATTGGTACTGAAAGCTTGGATCCGATGGACTGGGATGGTGAGGAGACCATTGACATAAATTAAATAGGGAGGCCAGTTTTGGATAGAAGTATTCACTGGGTTGTCCTAAGAACCAAAACTCCTCAAGAACCAGCTCCTAAGAAGGGGAAGGGATACAAAAGAATCAAAAGGAAATTTCCTTCCGAGGAGCCCTTGGAATTCTTTCCTCCAAAAATTGAGGAGATTGAGCTTGAAGCATCGGCTCAAGATGAACCAAATACATAGGAGGAGGAGGCCCAAAAAGGATTTGTTGCTTCAACACCTACATTAGGTGAGTCCTCTACTCAAGTCCCACATACAAAGAAGAAAAGTGAAAAAGTGCAAAGAGGCACTCTTTATGATATAACTGAGACCTTGAAGGGAAAAGGAGAAGAGGTGGAGATCCATGATGTTGGAATAGACTCTGATGAGACTTTGTCAAAGAAGGATGCACAAGAAAGTATGCCTCTAGAGGAGGACACTGAACATGTACTGACTAAGGAAGATTAATGGGCCTTGTTTGAGGAGGCAAAGAAAGCCTCGGATGCTCAAGCACATGCAGAGGCCGTAGAGAAGAAAAAGGAAATTGATGCTAAGGCACAAGCTGATGCTTTACTCCACCAACAATAGGTAGAAGCCCAATGAAGAGCTGATAAAATAGAAAAGAAGCAAAGACAAAAGGAGCAAGAGCTCAGGATCAAAAAATAAAATGATAAGCTAGAGTTAAAATAGAAAATTCATGATATGGAGGAAGAAAAGGCAAAGCAGTGAAGAGAAAGAGAAGTTCTCATGGCTAAGTTGAAGCTTGCTGAAGAGGCTTATAAAGAGAAAGAGGAAGTTGAACGAGTGAAAAAAGAGAAAGGTTCTGAGGAGCTGATCAAGAAGCAACAAAAGGAAAAGGAAGATGCAAAAAAACTTAAGGCATTAGAGGAAGAGAGAAATTGAGAATTGGAGAAGAAGAGATTAGAAGAAGAAAAGTTGAAAAAGGAAGAAGAAGAGAGGAGGATACAAGAAAAAAAGGATAGGGAGGAAGCTGAAAAGCTTGCTAAGACAAATGTGGAGCAAGAGAAACAAGAGAAATAAGGGGTTGATTCTCAACCTCAAGTAAATGTGCAACCATCTTCTACTATTACTATGGCTTCTTCTTCAAATATAATGACCACTACTCCAGGTGCTCCGACTTGGTTAAAATTGGATCTTCAGAAGAGATCAGTGACACCTTCACAACCTCTCAATTGGGATGATATGGTGAAGGAAATTGAGAAAGAAAGGCCCAAGAAGAAGGCCAAAATCCTACATTCCACAAGGCTCACCGACAAAGGAGAAATTGTTACTGAATGTGCCATACCAATGACAAACAAGGAGGTAGGAGACATGCAATTGACTGATTACCAGCTAGGCATTGACAACTTGGGAAGACCTACTAGAGACTAGTAGATGAATTTAATAGATGTGGTAGCTTCATCAACTAAAACCAGAATGATGAAAGACAAGAAAAGAAAGTATGGGCTTAAGGCTCAATTAGATCAATTGCATTCCTTCTTGAAAAGTGTTTTTGGTCTGAGGTCAGAACAAGTTACCACCATTGAAACACCAATTTTTCTTAGTAAGAAAGAGGTGGATGATTTGGTACAGGTAAGGAGTAAGGAAGAGATGTTGGATAGGTGGACTGATAAGATGAATTGGGAAATAAGTGAAGTTCTAGACAATAGTTTTGAGGTCTACAAAATGACGGAGGAGCTAATAGAGGAAACGAACTAGTATGTCAAGGTATTGGGAGATCAGGAAGATAAGTATAGGGGATATAGCCAGAGGTTGAAGGAGGTTAGCAAATTGTCAAAATCCACTCTTCTAGAATAGTCAATACTTGAAGAAGACAATAAATATTTCTTGGAAAAGACTTCTAGCATACTTCGGTTTAAGTTTGAATTTCTATATAAGCATAAAAGTGAGGTTCAAGATTATGTTAAGGATTTGAATGAACAATTTGAGGAGTTGGAAGCAGTTATTGCTATCATAGTGAATGTTGATATACCAGTAAAGGAGGGCTTGCCTTTGAACCAAATAAAGGAAAAATGGGATGACAGGTTTAAAGAGGTCATGCAAAAAGGAGATGATGGTGAAGATATGTTGCTAGATCGATTAATGGATATTAAAGAAGAGATAAGGGTAGCTAATAGGGAGTTGATTAAGCTAAAGGACATGAGAGGATTTGTTGCTACAGAGTTAGAAAGGATCAAGTTTGAAGACAATTGGGTTGATGAGCCGGATTTGGAGGTGCTTCAACAAGTCTTCTCCAGTTATGACAAGTACATTGTAGATCAGGCTTCACATGCATAATTGATAGCCTCATGCATGCATGGTTTTCTTTTTTCTCCTCTGCATACACAACTGCTAGTTTCTGGGCGCATGTCTTTCTCTTCTCCTCTCTATTCTTTTCTTCTAGTTTAACTGAGTTTCCACGATGACTTTAATCCCTAAAAAGGTGGATCGACCTAAAATAAAAGGGGCTTCAGATTTTTGTATATCTATAAATACCTAGGAGGTATCATATTGTAAGGGTTGGCTGATGAGAATAAGATTAACCACCTGATAGTAGAAGATATAATTTTTCATAGTTTTTATAGAGATACATTGTTACTTTATTTATAGTTGAATATAATTACAGGTTTTTACATAATATGGTATTGGAATTGAGTATTTTTGGATTAGTTTGATGAATTATAATCTATTTGTATGCCAATGATTGTGTTGAAGCATGAGTATTTCTTATGTGATGCAAATCATTAGAAGAAACCAGATTTAAAGATTATTTCATTAGATTATCTGTGAATTAAATTTATTGAAGTTTGTTGATTTATGGTCTTGGCAATGAATGAGAGTGTGTTCTTTTGTCTTTGAAATATTTATGATGAGTGATTGTGATGTTAAAATAATAACCTTAGATGCATGCAATAGTATGGATTATTCTGTAAGTTGCATCATTCTGCTATGGTTTTCTTGATCCGTTGGAAGAAAATTCATTGTTGAAGATATATGTCTGAATATTAGATAAGTTTTATTCATGTTTGCTGATATACGCCCTGATCTATCTTTTTCTTTTATTTGAAACCCCTTTTATTAAAGACAATTCGATGAATAAGTCATTGCTTGCATTCCTTATTACTAGCAAAGGCCCCTTGAATATTACAGCTACATGAACCAATTGAGTGACACCAGACAATTAAGAACCAACTACCAGGACCTTGGTAGTTAGGCTATGATATGTTGTCTCTCTTTTTCAAGAGAAATAGAGTAGAAATATTTTGTTTAAATGGTTTTTGTGTCATTTTCACCATCAACACTTCCTAGCAGTGTACAAACCTAATTTTGGATGCATCAATTCATTGCAAACAAAATTTTCTCCTAGAAGGTGTGGACAACTATATTCACCCAACTTCATGGGGAACTTATGAAAGTCGGGCTTATTCTTTATACCAAATTTAGCATTAACCCCCAAGGCTTGATAAAAAAACTCCATTAAAACAATCCTATTTCTGCAATATCTAGGGAGTAGGTGAGGGTGACCATCAAATCTAGCTAGCTTGAAATAAGTAAACTTGGGGTATTGGACAAAACAATATCCCCACTCTACAATGAATGCCATGGCCTCCTGACTCAATCTATATCCTGCATCTCCCGTAAGCTGGTTAATAATAACATATAAAAATGCATCATTAACCCTTTTGTAATGTAGTTCAAAATTTTGTAAGGTGAGTTGATCATAATGACTCCATTTCATGTTCTATCCATTAACTTCTCCCAAAATCCCCACTCTATTTAAACCTAGAAAAAATGCCTCTCCTTGCTGCTGCATAAATGACATAAGAGGTCATAAATAAACTCTTGGTTTCTCTCACTCTAATCATTTGGTTGTGTATTATTTTAGACAAAATCATGGGACAATCAAATTGTTTCCTACCATCTAGGATTGTTTGAATGAATGAGAACATCCATTCTTTAAAGTGAAGAGCATCCCTTTTTCCGAACACTTTGGATAACATCATTATTATGTCCCCAATCTCCTTGTAGAATTCAACACTTTTAGGCTGATTTGGAATCTTAACTAGGGACTTTTTCTTAGATCTCATCCATTTATTATTCAAATGATTTTTGCTGGCTTCCTTATGATTACTATAAATTTTCAAAGCCTCTGCCTCATTGAGTTGCCTAGGATTCCTTGGATTGGGCACATTGAACATAAACTGAAACATTTGAGGAGTTAAATCAGTGATGACATTACCCTGCGAATCCACACACTGTCTGGTAGCAGGATTATAGGCTCTAGCTACTGTCATTATTAATTAAGGATATTGGATTGATAGAGGAAATACAGTGGTATGAGCCAAGCCAGATTCAACTATTCTTTGGGTCCTCCGTGTTACCTCTTCATCAAAAGTTTCAGCGTACAATTATTCATAATGGAACATACCCAGGTTGGTATCAGTTATGTCTGCCCAATCAGAATCCACTTTACTAGTAGTGATGGCAAGACCCCGATGATTATACCTCAAGGTATAAGGGAGTTGTTTTGGCTTAACTGTTTTAGGCTTTGATCCTGGTTTTGAAGTTTTTGTACGTTGAATTCTTTGGGAAGCCTCACCCGATGCTCCAGACATCCTTTAATTTCTGCAACAAAAATCCAAGACTAGATCCACAAGAAGCATGAAAAACCAGGTCAAAGATCTCACCTTTCATATAGACAGGAGGCGGGACCAGGCAGAAGACATCCCTAAAAATATTTTAAAACACTATTGGGGGTGACACTGGAATGGACATTGAACTCACAAAAAACCATATAGCGGGATCAAAGACAGAGTCAAAATGGTAATCAGGACCGGGATTGGAATGGAAGTCAGACTTGGTATAATGAAGAAGCTTTAATTTTATATCCCATTCCGCTTCCACTTACGACTGAGTGAAAGATATTTTAATAATTTATAATTCATCGGAAGCGGGCTCGGAATCAGATCTGACATCTATTGTAAAAAAAAGGCTCGAGAATAGAATTAATCTTGGATTCGACTCTGGTTAAAAAAACATGACTTTATTAGGAATTTTGATAGTAGAACGAATGACATCATAGCCAAAAATGAGGTCACCTAACAATCCAAGGAGGCTTAAAATAAAAATATGAAACCATCCCCATACGACTGAGAGGAAACCCAACAACTAGGGCATAGCTTTGTTTAAAACTAATCAGAGAAAAAACCCTAGTTTATAAAAAACCCTCAAGTTAAACAATTAGGGCACAACTTAACCCTACTCGAAATCAACAAGTCGATATGAAAAAGGACCGTTAGGTAAATTAATAGATCGAAGAACACCATATAACCATGTAGCAAATGATCGACACCCTGAAAACCCAGGGCACAATGGTACATGCATGAAGAAAAAAAAAAGCGAAAATGACCGTTATGGAGTAAAAAAAAATAAGAAAAAATGAAAAACATTAAATAAAACAAAAATAAAAGACAAACCGAAGACCAATAAAACAAAGCAAAACAAAAAGAGAAGAAAAATAGAGCAAACAACAAGGATTTGAAAGGAAAGAGCTACAAACCTTGTGAAGAACAACAAACCAAACAAAACACCACAAACAGTAGCAAAGAAAATGAAGAACATAAACCCTACCTCGAAACGCAATCCAATAGGCTGGCCCTTGATGTGAATCCTACATGCAAAATTCTTTGGCCTCGATTTAATCATGCTCTCAAATGGTCTACCACAACTTTGGTTCAATTTTACTTGTTAAACAGTGATAATAACTAGAGAGTCGACTTTAATTAAGGTTAAAATCCAATTTCATACATGGGAGGTGCCTGTAATTATTGCCATTAATGCGGCAGGTCGTACGTGAAATTGTGGAGGGAACAGGAACAAGACTATTATGCGACTGAAGTAAATTCAAACAACAACAAGAAATGCAGGAGTGGAGACAGAATGAGAACTAGGTTTGGAAACTTTGTCCAAGTTTTGAGTTTGGTTCTGGTTCTAGTTCCGCCAACAACAAAGAAAAAGAAACAAAGAACCAAAAAGAAGACATTGAGATCAAAACAAGGTAAACAACATTGATCCCAAGTCCAAAAAAACAAAACCAAAAGGCGGAGGTGGGATGGAAACAAGTTTGCAACTTTGTGTAAATCCCAAACTTAATATCCATCCTGGATTTGGCTTCAAGAAAGAAAAACAAGACCGACCAAAGAGATCAAACCAAGAGATGAGTAGGATCAGAATCATGAATGTAGGCAGGGAATGAAACTCAAAATAAGTTACAAATCCTGATTCCTATCCAGTTCCGATTCCGACAAAACAAAGAAAACAAAGTGTTGGAAGAAAGAACAACTCCAAACTCTGTTGAAAAATAACCAAGGACCAAAAACAGAAGAGGGGGACCCATTTTGACCAAGGAAAAAGATGGGGTGGTTATACAAGGCATAACAGGTATAACTTGTGGATTAACCTCCACCGTGGTTTTTCCCCGAACAGGGTTTCCATGCAAAAAATCTTGGTTGTTGTGTGTGTAACTGATGTGTTGTTGATTCATTTTTTCACTTTTAATAATCAGATCTAAGAATTAAGGTTAATAAGATTAATAATTTTGAAATTTTGGGACAACTGATTCACCTACCCCCCTCTCATTTTTATGCCCTTGTGTTGCCAATGGAAAAATAATAGGAAAATGCATTAATTATGATGGTGAATCCATCCAATCTAAAAATTAATACTTGTGGAAAAGTAGGGGCCAAAGGGTGGAAATTATCGATGGATTTAAGGGGTAGAATATAATAATTACTTGTCACGATTCATTTAAAATATAATCTAATGACCGTCATTATATTCTACAAGGTAAAATGTACCCACGATCTGTGATGCTCATGAGGCCCAAAAATTCTTTTGGATCATTGATCTAATCACCCTCATTGTATTTTGTGAGGTAAAATGTACCCATGATCTATAATGCTCATGGGGCCCAAAATTGTGGATTCCATGAGAATTACATATCACAGGTATATTTTACCTCACGAAATACAACAAGGGCCATTACATTATATTGTAAATCAATGGTGGAAACTAAATATTGGAAATATGGTCATAAAAAAACTAATAATTATGATATACTATTGGAGAACTAATATAGATTTCTATAATAATTTATAAAATTTAGGAAAAATTGATCTAATCATGTATCAGATATTATGGAAAATTCTTCAGTTAAATTTTTTAATAAAATAAATCCTTTGGCGATTTAAATAAGACTATAATAAAATTTTGAAAAAATGTGGCAATTCAAGTCACATTATAGCTCAAACTATAAGCCAATTTTGGATTCCCAAATTTTTTACTATTAGCCACTGAAAAAGTCATTGATGGAAATCCTAGTAGACGGACCTAGACTGGAGTAGATTTCTTGAGTTCCATAGGAGGATCAAAGCTAGGCTTCCAACGATAGAGAGAAAGGCTATGTTTCCCATAAACCTAGGGGCTCAAGGATAAAACAGAGAGAATATCCTCGAAAGCCATAAATTTAAACAAGAATAGTCCTCCAACCATTACACAAATGTTGACACTGCCCTTCAAATTCCATTTATCCATTAACCATCTTCTAACCATATCCATAGTAGGGAAAAATGAGATAAATTTTCCCATGACCAAGTTCTCCATTGAAGAAATGATCCTATCACAAGTGGATTATGGGATCAAGATTTCAATTCTAGAGATGGATTTCACCACTTATGATCGAGGGTATAACTTAACCGTTGTAGCAATTTGGGAGGATTTAAGTAACACATTCTTCCAAACCTTAGGTTCCTAAATAGAAAGAATCATAGGTACTTGTTCAACAGATAGAATGATAGGAATCATAGGCAAATCTTCAACAGATAGAATGGGAGGGTTCCTGAAGGAAGGTGGTGGTGCATGTGTTGAAGGCACATGGTCAAATATGGATAGGGGAGGGGGACCATGGGGTACCCCCAAGGAGGAATCCACCTTGCACACAAGGAATCAAAACTAGCATAGAAGGAAGGCAGAGCGAGAAAACATGCTTTTAAAATGACTTTCAATATGGTTGTTATTGGCTCCAAATAGTCAAAAATATCCGGTATAAACCTTCTAACAAAACTGATCCTTCCTATGAAACTTTACAAACCCTTTTTATGAGCTGGTAAAGGTAAATTTGAGATAGCACTCACCATTTTAGGATCAATTGTAATACCAGGTTTGGACACCACATAACCACACAACTTACCTTCATGGAAAAAAAAGATGCATTTCTTTAGATTGATGGATACATCATACTCCCTACACCTTTCAAAAATATACCTTCAATGAGTGAGATGTTTCTTTGCATCCTTTGAGAAAACAATAATATCATCAAAGTATACAAGGAAAAACTTATTCATGAGGGCTTTAAAATCCATATTCATGGCCCTTTGATAGGTTTCCCTAGCATTGGATAATCCAAAAGGAATTTTCTTATATGTCATGGTATCCCATTTGGTGGTGAATTTTTTTTAAACTAGTGTTCCTATTTAACCAAGATTTGGCTATAACCATAAAAACCATCCAACAAAGAGAACCTCTTTGAACTTGATACAACCTACACTATTTTCTCCATAGAAGTAAATGTATAATGATCTTTGAGTGAATCTCTATTTAAATCCATAAAGTCTACACACAATCTGATTTATCCATTATTTTTCCTCATAGGTACTAAATTAGACACCCATGATGTGTGTTTAATAAGGAAAATGATACTACCTTCAATTAGTTTTCTTAGTTCTTTCTTCATGAGGTGTTCAAGCTTTGGATTTAAAGGTCCATTCTTTTTCCTTACTGGTTTCACATTTGGTTCTAAGTCAATAGTATGATATGCTAACTCAAGGTTAAAAATCATTGTATTCCCAAGAAAAAATGTCATCAAACTCTTGACAAAGTGAAATGAAATCATGTCTTTCCTCTTTGGTACAAACCTTGCCAAGTTTGAGAAGTTTACCTTTGAAAATCTTGATGGATTCATAATTTTCTTCCTTAACCAACATGTTGGATTTTTCTTTTCATACTTGATCATATGTGTTTAAAATGGACTCTAAAGTCACCAACCCCTTTGGCAACTTATTTGAATTCAGCTGTAGAATCTGATCACCAAAATGTTGTTGCAACCTTTGCTAGTTACTAGCTACAAACTTAGCTTATTCAACTAAGAAGTTGACAATCTATTTGTCACTATCAAATACTTGCCAATGCACTTCATTGTTAGGAATTGATGGCCTTACAATCACTTTTATGTGTTGTTGTTCCTTAACATTTTTTTACTTCTTTTGGAATATCATATTTAGCTCTTATGGTAGCTAATCTATCGAAATGCTTATTTTGATTCGTTGGTATGGAAAACATATTAAAAGCATTAAATTATTCAAGAATATCCCAAACTCTATTCTTATAAGACTCAACAAAATCATTCTTAGTTGACACCTCTTACCTAATTTACAACCAATTTTTTATCCCCAAACATTTGCAAACAACCAATACCTCTTTTCCTTGCCCATTCCAAACCATAAATGAGAACTTCATACTTAGCAGTATTATTAGTGCAACTAAAAAAAAATATAAATGTTGAATAATACCTCTCACCTTGAGAAGAAACAAGCATAGCACCTCCACAAGCACCATTTTTTCTTCTTGACTCATAAAGTTATAGCTATGAAAGTTCATTAGAGTGTTGTTCCTACTATTATTTTTCATCTTTTACAAGATTAGGGACAACAAGGTATTGTTCATGTTTCATATAGATGCCCAACCCTGCTTCTTCCATATGCTTAAATGGATCACCTTCATGGTTCTCAATTGAACATTAATATAGAATAAAATTAGGTATGCCTTCTATAAGAGTGTTAGATTCTTGGAAAATAGGTTGTTCTTCTTGTTCATGGATGGTAAAATTTGTATTAACAACACTAGCAACACATGGCTCTATATGATCCTTTACTATAGGTTCTAAATTTATTGTCACTCTAGTTCCATGCCTTGTCCTAAAAAATATTTGTGACCAATCAAAAGATAAATATCATTCTAACTTTGTTTTGAATTCCCTAGAAAGGCATATAGAAAAATATGGTGGAAAATCTATGACATGTATATCCGATGGTATGGTGAATTTTGGGAAAAAATGCAAAGTAAGACTCTGATTTTTAATCATCCCAAATATTTTTATGGTTTTCCCATCCAACTTAACTACTCCTTTGGTAAGAGGTTCATATGATAGTACAAGCTTATTCATTATCTATTTAGGCATCACTAAACTACTTGCTTAAGTCAATCATGTAATTATGAACAAGGTGTTGGCCAATGATCAGAGACACATAAAATGGAGGTTGTTTAATAACCTTGGGATTTTATTCAATCTTAACATGAGGTGTATTAGCAATTACAACACTAGGCTACTCTTTTGAAGCTTCCTTTGATAAGGTGATATTAGACAAAGCCTTTTGTAACAAATCCTTCTGACTAGGGCGTGACAAAGAATCCCACATTGGCATGCTAACATTGGCCTTCTACATATGTTTCAAAATACTAAATGGAATCGTACTAACCTTTTATTGTCCTCTATGAACCAAAACATCTCCTTGTGTTTGCAATGGTTGTGGTTGGGCTCTTGGCTAGTCTTTGCTTGGTACAACTTGTCCTCTTGGTAGAATTTGAATATTTTGAGAAGATGAGGGCCTAGAAACACCTTGGTGGCCTGTAGGATCTCTATTTTCTCTATTATCAGCTCTTTGTCCCATATCAACATCTCTCTTTTTATCTCTTCTGTTGGCTCATATAGATTGGGAACATTAATTTTGTCCTTGTCAAAACTCCTCACCTTGTCAATTCATAAGAGTAACCTCATGATGACTATGCTCAAGAGGAGGGCTCTATTATTCTTAAGTTTCTTGTACCATATCTTGTTGAATAGCAAGGTTATTTTATATTATAAGGGCTCGATCTAGCATTCTATTGGAGCATATGGCCTGATTATGGGGATAATTTCATTAAGCAACATTCATAATCTTGTGTGATTTTCTTTTGGACTGGTGAAAGCTCTCTATAAGTGCTAGCAACATTCTGATTGTAGGGTTGATAGGGTGTAGAATTGAAATTTCTCCTTTGGCCTTGAGGATCAGCTTGGTAGGGAGGCCTAGTAAGCTAATTGGGCTAATGTGGGACTTGATAAGGAGCTTGGTAAGGTTTGAAATTTTGATTTTTTTTCTTCTTAATATTTACTAACTCATTAAAAATGTTTGTAGTTGACCCTTTATCTCTTGGAGCTCCTAAGATTGAGTCGGGAAATTTTTTGTTTGGGTAGATGCTTGCTAATCCAAGGTTGATGTAGTAGGTACAACAATCATATGCGGTATTTGTAGGGGCATAGGTGATTGAATCTTAGGAAAAATTGGTATTATAGGCCTTGGTGCAATCTTGATAGCTTGTAAAGGCTATTTTTTTCCCTTATTGCAATGTCATAAGTAGGAGGAAGTATCCTTGCCCCATTGATTGAATCATTACTAAGATGTCACTATTTAAAGATCTTAAAAAATACAAAAAAACATAATCAGCTAAAGTCCTTCTTGTTTGAGGAATCCTATCTCATGTCTTCTAGAAATGGAAGTTGAAGTTTGTCATATATGATCATGTGGAGCTCTCTTTATGGTGGTCATATAGTCTACCAGTGGGAGATGATTTGGCTTGTCTTCAAACTGACTACAAAAAATATCACCCAGCTGATCCCAAGTGGTGATAGAGTTCATTGATAAACCCCTAAACCATTGTAATGCTTTACCTCTTAATAAAGTAGCCAAGAGTATAATAGCAATATTTTCAGTTGTAATATTATGGACTACACATGGTGAAGCTACATATTTGATATGTTCAATGGGAGTAGCTTGATTTTTTCCATTAAAGAATGGAAGAGTTATCAATTCAGCCATAGGAATGCCACCATGTTGCTGCAAGTTGAGTGAATTGTCTCCATTAAAAGGAACACACAATTAATTTCTAGGTGCAGCCATATAAACCAAAGGAGTCTGATTTATGAATATGTGTGAAAGGAATTCCAAGAGGGGGTGTAGAAAGTTCTCTCACTTCTGGTCTTGCACTCCTAATTTTTCTACTTCTCCTTCTAGATGGAGAGAGTTGCAAGTAAGAGAATAATTTTGAACTCCCTCTAGTTTGTGTCTTTCTCACTCACTTTTACACTAATTCTTTCAAAACCAAAGTTCTAGAGTCACCAGGTATGTATGTTACACCTCTTGAAGGTTGGAAATATTGATGCACATACCAAGACAACAATATAATAGAGATTGTATTAAACTAAAAAACTACTTTCCAGTCCCACCAAGCATGCCAAAAAATGTTCACTAAAGTGTGCACCTTTGTTAAGTGTAGGACTCAACTATTTTGTGAAACATAGGTTTATCTCCACCATATGTACCCACACTCAGGGAGATCATCACATGTTTCACAAAGTTGTCGAGTTCTACAGTCAACAAGGGTGCACACTTTAATTATGACAATAATTATTAAATTATTTCCCTATGTACTTCATAAATTTGATTTGGTCAAGGATAAATTCATATACAAAATATAATAGACTATAGATGTATATTAAATCAATAAATGTGC
Source organism: Sequoiadendron giganteum (assembly GCA_007115665.2). Taxonomy (NCBI): domain Eukaryota; kingdom Viridiplantae; phylum Streptophyta; class Pinopsida; order Cupressales; family Cupressaceae; genus Sequoiadendron; species Sequoiadendron giganteum. The sequence goes on from CM021102.1 coordinate 60,727,702, forward strand.
ATTGAAGATAAATTAGATTCTCGGTATATTCATATGAAGTGCTACTTACAATTATATACCATGTTAATTTCATTTCACTAAAACAAGGAAATTTTGATCATAAAATAGAATACTTTTACTTTGGTAAGGTCCGTACAATTAGACTATAATATCATATGACACTCACCTAAAAAATTCATGGAAGTATTCTATAGGATCAAAGTTATAATAGAATTATTGTATCCTATAGAAGAAATGGTTTGTTGGAAAAACAAAATAAATAAAAATTGATTCAATCTAAATACATTTAGATTGGTTAATCAATTGGACAATATTTGAATTAAGATGTAATAATTTTCATTGAATCCATTCAAACACATATCCACAATATATTATGTGATTTAAATGGATATTTTATCATGTATGTCTTAGAGGAGTATAATTATTAAATAACAACATTTCATACATCAATTTTTAAACCTCTTTGCAATGTTACAATAACAATAATTCGTATTTAGAGAAGGTGACTAGTGAGTGAATGAGTGACTTAAGTCCTAGATTTATGTTACTAGAGAAAATCCATGTTCTACTATTCAAACTTCCAACTACAAATGAAAATGGTTGTGTCATTGCCCAAAATATCTAAAAAAGCCTTTGTATTTTTTAGTCTTTCAGATATGTTCCCTAGTAGAATGATGGAACAACCTAAATATTGTAGAATTATTGGGTGTCAAACAATTTTTTTTTAATTTCCTCATTGCTAGATGAAATGAGGGTGATGGTATTTTAATGTCACTATGGTACAACCAAATTCATTAACAATGCACACTTTTCCTTGTAGTTATGTAATACCAATGCCAATTATATCCATTGTGATCTCAATCTTAGAGAATTATGTAGAGAGGGTCAATTGAAGGAGTCACTAATCATTTTGATCCTGAAAATGTGTAATCACCATGTTACCAAATATCGCCATCTATGAGAATCAAACCTACATTTCTAGGAAATACCTTTCAAAGGTAATAAAATCCATTCTTTTATCACTCTAAGAGGATTGAATTTACTACAAGCACATAATTTTAAAATAAGTCTATCAATCTATATTTCACGTATGTAGTTTGATGGTTTTTCATAAAGTATTTTATAATATGATAGAATGGAACATGGTCCCATAGAATATAATATTTATCTTATAAAACAAATGGGTATACCCACTAGGCATTGACATTATTCAACTAACTATTATGAAATATATCTCATATTTTTTAGCCTACCCATGATTTATGAAAAGTGAGAGCTTTAGAGGAAGGTATTGACATCCATAAAATTTGAGAGTATCCACAAATAATTTAACTCGGTCAAGTAGTTTTATATTTAATTAAGCTGCAAACCTTAAATTTTCTCAAAACAAAAAATAAAATAAAATTTGAGCACACCAAGAGAAAATATATTTATATTGTTATTGTATGACATTGATTCAATGAGGATGTATATGTTGGACTAATAGCCTTGATATCTCCCTTCAAATTCATGGCATGGAATAAATTCCTTGATATCTCCCTTCAAACTCATGACATGGACTAACCACCTCCCATGGATCTGTTAATCTATGTCTTGTGTATCAGGTGTTAATAGGTTGATCTTTTGGTGCAACAACAAGCGTGTTCCATCAAATGGTATCAGAGTCATGGTCATAGGTTAAAATCCCCCTTAGTGACGTTGAGGGGGGATTGTTGGATTAATCGCCAACATCTCCCTTGGGATTCATGGCATGGACTAACTGCCTCTTGTGGATCCATTTATCTTTTGAATTTTTATTGGGCGTTACTAGGTTGATCTTTTGGTGCAATGTCAAATGTGTTCCAACAGTATCAAATGGGATATTTAAGACACAAGAATTTTTGTGATTTATTTAACTCTCTTACATGAAGGCTATTATTGTGGAGATGAATGCCACAACGAATCTATTAAAAAAAAATAGAGTGGGTAAGTTTTTTTATTAAAAAGTGCTAACAAGTTTTTCAGCTCTATGGTAGAAATCCATGTTATTAATAAGGGGGATTTTAATATAAAATATAATTTGGAAATGGAATTAAAGAAAATTTTAATTCTTTATCATGTTCGGATGAATTTTTTCATTCAAATATGGTTCTATATTTATATATGCTTGTGTTTGAATTAAGGTTAACTGTAATTTTTAGTGTTTAGCCAAGTTAATCCTATCATACTTGTTATATGATTTAATTAGACTATGAAATATATATAGGAGGCACACCAAGTTTTGGGAAAATAAATAGACATCTAAGGTTGATCCTTTTTAATCTTGAAGCATTAGTTGGAAAATAAAGGATTTATTTGTGATGTGATTATGATATAAATTAATGGTAGGTGTTAATATTATTAAATCAACCAAGGATTTTTTTATTATAATAAATAAATTAAAATTTTTTTGATTTTAATAGAACTACAAAAATAAATAAATAACATTTTTGTCTAAAAATTTTGTTGTAGTGTTAGAAATTGTCACACTTAAAAATTTCACATTATGTTTTGTCCCTCTAATTTATTGGATTAAATTAAACTTCTAATTTTCCAAATTATGCATTTTAAATCCCATTTTTTACCATTTTCTGAAGGATTACAAGCATTGAATAAAGGCATCCAATTGTTATTTTGTTCCCCACTAAGTGTGTCTTGGATGTTTGGGCCAAGAACCATTCGGCCATGGGTGAATGTGTCCCCCTTCTTAGTCGGGACCTAGATTTAAATATATTGTTGGTGGCATTTTAACATCAAAAATTCAAATATCGTGTCAAGTTTTGGAATCTAATTTTTGAGAAATTAATACAATTACATATAAATACCTAGTTATTTTATCATTCAAAATATAAAAAATAAATAACAAGAAATCCATTGGAAAAATTATGATTAAGAGCACTATTGAGCAAGTCAAGAGCAACATTTCAGAGCTTTATTGCAGCAATCCAAGATCCTAACATCATGTCAAATTCTGTGTGATTTTGTGTGTTCATGTTCTTGTTTTGTGAAGGCTAACCTTTGTTGTAGGTCTCCAAATCATTCAAGCAAGAAAGATCCAAATCCTTGAGGTGATGTGCATGACTTCAATCCTTCAAGTAATCCATTAAAGGGTGGTGAGTTGCAACATTTGTTCATTCATCATTCCTTCATTTTAATTATCATTCCTATAATTGACATTGCCATTATGGAAGTGAAAAACTTACACAGGGTTTGACTAAGGAAATCCCCTAATTGGCCCAACATTTTCTCCCTCTTTGAATGTGTAGGTTATAGGTTTGAAGAGGATTGAGGAAAGATTGAAGGAAAATTCTCCATTATCACATTTTTTGTCATCAATTTTTTCACACCACAGAAAATTAGTTATAAAATTCACTAACAACATTTTGACAATTCTACAAACGAGAAAAAGGAGCCCAAGATCCAACATCAGAGGACTAAAAAATCAGTTTTAGGACCCTTCATCAAAAACCTATTTTCCTAGGGGTGACTGAGTCCCTCTGCACATGCAAAATCTAGCTTTTGGTGATAGGTACATATCATCCGACACTTCCAGATCCACCTGCAATTTACAATTTTAGTTTGTTCATCTTCAAAATATTACATTTTTCATATTAGGTTATATAGTCCAATTAGTTCAATCATTCCAAATAATTTTCAATTCATTTCTAAGACTCAAAAGGATCAGATCCAGGTATGATTCTCTCACCTTTAGGGTTGAAAGTCAATCTTTATACCTTGTAGATTTGCATCATAATGAAACCTTTAGAAAATTAAAATTGATCCTATGTTCTTTACATTTAGAACACCATCACCATCTCTTTCATTTTTCTATTTTTCATTTTGGTGAACCTGATATTTTAAATCATAGCTTTTTATTTTGGTAGTCTTTCAAACCCTAGATTTAGGTTTTGCATCATTTTGTCTTGCATTTCTCATTTAGGGCTTCATATTTGCATCATTAAAAAATCATAAAAATTCCAAAAAAAATTGCATCCATATTGTATCTTATCTTGCATTAGGGTGTGTCTCGGTCATTTAGATCAGATTTTCGTTCCAAAATTGCATTAAAAAAAGTGTCATTTTATTTCAAAATTGTCATACATTTAAATTTTCATTACATTAGAAAATTCTAAAAAAATACACCATAAAACCTATTTGTAGATAGGAATAGTAACCTTAAACAACAACTTATAAATTAATTTTTTAGTTTTCAAAACCCTAAACAAGGACCCATTCGCCATTGGATGCCCTTGTCCTTGTATAGGTGCATCAATAGCCTTTTTCACACTTGTTTATTTATATCTGCTCAATTTGTTTTTACTTGCAGATCTCAGTTTTTAATTCATAACTGTATATCTTAAGGTATTTTTCATTTAGTTCATTTGGTGAAAGAAAGTGCACTGTTTTTGTTCAAAACTTTCCATTAAGAAAACATCATTTTTAGGTTTTGTGCATTTTAGAAGTAGTCAATTATTACATTTTAGATCTTAAATTTGCATTCAAACTTGTTTAAAAATATTCAACATCATTGCATACTTTCATGTTGTATCAAATTGGGATACATTAAGCTAATTCTAGAAAATTATTTACTTTTTCAACTTTTTTCAAGTAGAATTAGCATTATTAAATAAGGTACTACATGGTCAAACTTTGAACTTTTAGAAACCTTAACTAGGAATCAGATGCCCTTGGGAAACTCTATCTTGTTATCTGGGCACCAATCAATGTTTTGTGATAGAATACTCTCAACAAGCTCTAGTTGAGGTTGCTGTATAAGTTCCCTCCATCTATTGTTTAACAATTTGAACCTTATTACAAAACATGATCATGGATATGTATTTTGGTAAAATTTGGATGTCTTTGAAATCCTTGGTTGATGTTTCAAGCTGTGTTTTGTGAGGATAATACTTCTAATAATGAAATTCATTATACACCTTCTATTACAATTCTTATTGATGTCATAGGTCAAGATGAAGAAATCATGCATGAGTTAATACAAAGATATTTGCATGACCTTGAAAATAATGTAGCCTTTTATCCCTCAATGCAAAGGCCTACTACCCCATACCAATATCATCATCCCATACCAATACTTGAATAATTTACTTTGTTACATCCCAAAACTGAACCACAAGACATACCTCAAACAACATGCATGGAAAAATATATCCATAACAGTCACAAGGAAAGTACATCAACCAACCTTTCATCATATGAGCATAAGGTTACAAATACACCCATTAATTTGGAACAAACTTATGGATAGGTCTTTAGAATATTGAATAAGCTAGGATGTGACATTAATAATGAGCATGAAGTCCATTCCCTATTGGAGAAAACACTGTCAGAAGATAATAAGGGATTATGTTATCAAGATCCTCCACCTTCACACAAAACACTTCATCAACCAAGTAAGAAACACAAGCCTTATAAACTTGAGAAGCTATCATTTTTGCATACTAAAACAAAGATTGAATGTGCCTTACAAACAATTCTCAATCTAGTACTTATCACATTACCACCTATCCATGAATGAGAAGATAAGAAAAGAAATAGTACAAACATGCCTTATTCTGCATATCATAGAACACTTGGATATCTTACTAATGAATGTCATTCTTTAAAGAAGATATTGAAGGAATTTAGTCCCTACGGGATATTTTTGCATACTAAAACAAAGATTGAATGTGCCTTACAAACAATTCTCAATCTAGTACTTATCACATTACCACCTATTCATGAACGAGAAGATAAGAAAAGAAATAGTACAAACATGTCTTATTCTGCATATCATAGAACACTTGGATATCTTACTAATGAATGTCATTCTTTAAAGAAGATATTGAAGGAATTTAGTCCCTACGGGATAAGTTTGAACATTTCATAGATTATCATTCATTATTTTTTCTCCTTGCCATATGGTAATTATAGTATCAAACATATTCACTACCCATAAATATATATTTATGCAACCATATTTTATCTTGCAAGGACCACCATATTAAGAGTATTCCTTCTAGAAATGGGTCCCTTTAATCTCCTTAAAATGTTAGTATAGCAAGTACACTAACCTTTTGTGGGGGGCATATGGTCCCCCACTCATTTTTTACATAAGACATGGTCCCTTATTAGTGATGATAGTATATATCTCCTAGGAAGTATTACCTTTTCAACCAAAGTGTGGTCTTCTTAATCCATGTGACATGTCTCTTTTGTGGTGATATTAGCCTAGATGTCCCATAAGAGTGAAATTTCTAGGCATATGATGTTCCCCTTAGTGGTAATTCTATGGTTAATATGCCCTAAGGAATGATCTTTTATCCCTCGACTAGTCCTCTCGGTGGTGATCTTGTGCATGTCGTAACCTAAGGTGTGACCTTCATGTATTAATTAAATCCCTTTGATTGTTACTTTTTGTGGTGATGTTATTACAACATACCTTGATCTTTTAAAACCTTATCATATTCATCCCTCATGATGATAAACCTTGTCATATTCTTGGAACCTAGCATAATACAATGTGTTAGCCATGTGCAAAACTTTTTATTTCATGGAAACTAGCATAATACAACATGCCAGCTATGTGTAAACCTTTTTATTTTCATGGAACCTAGCACAATGCAGATTTCCAACCATGTGTATCTTATTTTTCTTGACTTTTTTCATAGGGGTTAAACATAGCGTAGTGTTGCCATAGAATCTTGATAATTTGTGGCACCTTATCAAGTTTATCAGTGAGAATAACTTTTGGTATGGCTGTTATGGGCACACTTTGTAGACCTAGTGTGTGTTTCTCATTTTACCACCTTGTTATTGGCACACTCTATAGATATAGTGTGTGTCTCTCATTTTACCTTATCTTGGGGGCTCACCTAGTGAATATCGGACTTCACTAGCCTATGTATCTCTTGATTTGTGATTCACCTAACAAATAGTGGACTTTTCTATTGTGTGAGTCATGAATGCCTTTTAACATGGCCACCTAGAATAATACAACTTGCTTGCTAGTCAAACCATGTGTTCCATGAGTGATGTGTATGAATTCAATCCTCATGGAAAATTTTCTTTATTCAATGGATGGCGTTTGGTATTTGAGACAATTTAAGAGTGAGGTCTCTTTTCCTTACCAACTTGAATCCTTTTAGTACGAACCTTGTGTTTTTTTGTGTATTTTTTTTTATGTATTTTAATGTGTCTTCATCATGTTTATATCATGTTTTCTTTCATTTCATTATCATCTTTATGTTCCATTGTGCCATGTGTTTTCATCATGTATGCTTCATTTTTTTCAACATGCATGTTTGTGTATGCTGTGATTTTGCATATTATACACGCATGTGTAATCCTTTGTTCTTATGTTGGTTTGTCATGGGATCTTGGATGTTGGGAGCTTGTCTATCCCCCTTGATCCTTAGTCATCCTACATTTTCAACATTTGGACAATCAAACCCCTCTTGACATATATTTCTCTACTTTGGTGTGATTATGAGTGTGAGTTCATACTCTCACTAAATTCGGGGTTAAATTTAGTGTCATAAATTGTCACCCTTCACAATTTCACATTATGTTTTTTCCCCATAATGGACTTAATTAAGGTCCTATTTTTTACTATTTTCTGAAGGATTATAAGCATTGAATAAAGGCATCCAGTTATTGTTTTTCTCTTGACTAAGATTTTCCTAGAATTTTGGGCCAAGACCCTTTCACCCATGGGTGAATGGAGCCCCCTTCTTAGCCAGAACCCAAATTTAAATATGTTGGTGGAATTTTATCATCCAAAATTCAAATATCAAGTGTCAAATTTTGGAATCTAATTTTTGGGAAATTAGTACAATTAAATTTAAATACCTAGTTATTTTATCATTTGAAATATAATAAGCAATAAAAATAAATATATTGGAAAACATATGATCAAGAGCAATACGTCATAGCTTTATTGCAACAATTCAAGATCTTAACATCATGTCAAATTCTATAAGAGTTTATATGTGTTCGTGTTTATGTTTTGTGAAGGCTAACCTTTGTTGTAGGTTTGCAAAGCATTAAATCATTCAAGAAAGGAAGATCCAAATCCTTGAGTTGATGTGCATGAATTCATTCCTTCAAGAAAACCATTGAAGTGTGGTGAGTTGTAAAGTTTGTTCATTCATCATCCCTTCCTTTCAATTATCATTCCTATCATTGGAATTATCATTATGGAAGTGGAAACACTTACATGAGGTTTGATAGAGGCAAGACCCTAGATGGCCCAACATCTTCTCCCTCTTTGAATGTGTAGGTTGAAGGTTTGAAGAGGATTGAGGAAATATTGAAGGAAAATTCTCCATTTTTGCATTTGTTTTCATCAAATTTGTCAAGCCACAAAAACTTAGTTACAAAATTCATTGACGAAATTCTAACACTTCTAAAACCAACAATCAAGATCTCAAATCCAACATCAGTGGACTAAAAAATCAGTTTTTGGACCCTTCATCGAAGACCCAATCACCTAGGGGTGATTAAGTCTCTTTGAATATGCTAGATCCAACTTTTGGTGATAGGTACATATCATTTAACACTTCCCATATCCACCTATAACTTACAGTTTTAGTGTATGCATATTTAGAATATTGCATTTTTTATATTAGGTTATATAGTTAAATTAGGTTAATCATTCCAAATCATTTTCAATTCATTTCTAAGACTCAAAAGGATCAGATCCAGGTCTGATTGGCTCACCTTTGGGTTTTAAATTCAATATTTATACCTTTTGGATTTGCATCCTAATGAAAACTTTAGAAAAGTGGAACTGATCCTAGGTTCTTTACATTTAGAACACCATCACCATCTCTTCAATTTTTCTATGTTTCATTAGTATAATACAAGATGTAGTGGAGAGTATTGCATATCTTAAATAGAATTACATGACCCTATTCATTTGATGAGACAAAAAATAGAATTTATTCCTTAGATTCAAATGGTTAATGATTGCTCCTAAAGAAACTAGGGAGAGTGTTAAGAAATAATATCTTAGATGTCATGAATAAGTTCGTAATAATATAAAGCTAGCTAATTTTAATATTGTTTAGTGTTTATTATTATTATGTGTCTAATTTCTCTTTGGAGATAAGTAATTGGTTAAATAAGGTTAGGATACTATTCTTGTCATTTATAATTTTGATACCAATTATGAACCTTGTAGCAATGATATCTTTCATATTAAATCTACTACATAACTATGTCTTGATTTCCCTAATAATGGCTTATTGTTTCCAATGCTAAGCATAACATGAACATATAAAATAATAATTAAAACATGATCACCAACATATTTGTAGTATATAAAGTGGTCATTATTACTCCTTGTAAATCTTAGTTCTAATTCATATGAATCAAAATTTTAACACCATATTTATGATGACTGATTTAATATACTTAGACCAATTTATTTTAAGATCTAGATTCTATTTTTCTTTCACCTTGAACTCTTTACTTTAACTCATAGATTTCTCCTCTAAATATCCATGGAAGAATTTGAAGGGCATACAATCTACTAAGAATGAGGGTGAATCAATAGATCTAATCATCCAAAAATCTTAAATTCAACTCAAAATATCAAATCATACAACTTGAAACTTCCCTAATACTAATAAACCATTGAGCACACATTCACACAATTGAACAACAGATATACATGGAAAACTAAGATTGGAAAAACCATAGTGAGAATAACTAATTGGATCTATCATCCAAATCCAATCTCACAAAGAAGAAATATACATGTGAATTTTACAATATGAAGTAGGCACCAACCTATTGGAGACACCAATCCCCTAATGTATTTGTAGGAACCTACCTATTGGAGACATAAAATCCCTAACAAAAAATATAAGAGGTATACGACTAGTCCTACTAGATTACAGAGATAAAGCTTACAGATCTTCCATTGTAGCCTAATACATATCATACACTTTTGGACTAGCCATAAACACTCTTACACACTTCTTATGATATTCTAATAATGGAACACACTTTGTAATGAAACTGACATTGAATAACTCTAGCTTCATAATCATTTCCTTGTATATTCACCTTTTGTGTTTCGATAGATTCACATTATTAATCCATCTGATTGTTGAATATATACATGAAATTGTATTAACACTTCTTCTATGCTAGCTAGGGGTATGCAAATAAATAAGATGAAATAAGGTGGACTTAAATTCAAATTATATGAAACATGTAACAGGTCGATCCAAAATCAAATTTTGTTGTCACCAAAAGAACATGATGTCGTGCAATACCATAAGAACCTTAGCCAGGTCCTATATTAACACCACACTCAAGATTTTAATTCCACATGCTACTAGTCATTACTGAACAAGTCTCAAAAACTAATATGTTGATAGACAGGCACATAGAACCTAATGTCACTTCAATATTTTTGCATGTTGAACATATCCTCTAGAAACTCTAGAATATGATAGAAAAAGTGTAGACTTGCTATCCTCTCAAACCATAGAGCCTACAATTCTTCCATAAAGTAGACCTAATAAACATTGAGCCAATAATGGACTGAATTTTTTTGGTATCGCCTTCTAGATGACCTCTATCATTGTGAATAGATGCATGCATGATATTGCAAGCATACAATAGTCACACCACCTTTCAAAACACATACACTCCTCGAAATCTAATAATGCATGTTTCTTGATTTAGTGATATGGTCAATATGACAATACAATTACCAACAAAAATAGGTATTCAACCACACTAATCTTTTAACATACAACCTACTTCAAAAAATATAATTAGTAACATATACTTCTGAAAATATTTGCAACTAAAAATGATATGACAAGTGAATATAATGATAATTCATGTACTACTTAGCCTTAAACCCTTTATTAAAAAAACTCCTTTGACATCAATCCTCTTATTACATCAATGACAACCTTTATTCAACAATCTCCCCCTTTGTCATTGATGGAAAACAATAAAATTTTGGGCCACCCATAAAACCACCCAGTCACATGCAAAGGCATTTCTCCCCCTTAGATTGATTTTCCCAATTAGAAGATATAGCATCTTGAATTCACTTTCTCCCCCTTTGACATTAACGGCAAAGGTCAACACTCCCTCTTTTGCATTTTCGATACTCTGCATAATCCAAAAAAAAATTCCCAAATAGACTCCCCCTGAGTAAATGATTCACTTCTTCTAAAAGTGTTTTTAAAGGCCACCCAACCTTCTTGTGGTAGGGAAAAAAATCTCCCCCTGAACTTGTACTTCCCCTTGTTTCAAAAGGAGGGAGAAATAACTCTAGCTTCTATCGGAGAACTCAAATGTCTCCTTAGGAAGTGGTTTTTCGAAGATGTTTGCCACTTGCTCCTTTGTCTCAACATACTCTAACTTCATCTCCTTTTTTGCAACTTTCTCTCTCAGAAAATGATACTTGATTGCAATGTGATTTGTCCTTGAATGTGTTACTAGATTCTTTGAGATATTTATGGTACTAGTGTTATTACAAAGAATAGAAATAGGCTGATAAAACTCAATCTTCATCTCCTTTAGATTTTGTTTCATCCACAATACTTGAGTGCAGCATGAGGCTACAACCAATGTATTCTAATTTTGTTGTAGACAAATAAATTGATACATGTTTTTTGCTCAACCAGGACACCAAACTATCACCAAGAAAGAAAGATTCACGACTTGTGCTTTTATGGTCATCTATGCTTCCTTCCCAATCTACATTTGTGTATGCAGTCAGAGTGAAATTTTCACTTTGGATACCACAATCCAAAATTCATTGTAGCCTTCAAATATTTGAATATCCTCTTTATCGCTTTGACATGAGTTTCCTTAGGTGATACCTAAAATATAGCTACCATTCCAACTGCATGCACTATATCTGGTCTAGATTTTGTCACAAAAAAAAATTTACCAATCATAGATCTATACTTTTCAAAGAGTAACCAAGAAAAATACCTTCATCAAATCTGAAATGAATTAACTTACCCAAAGTTTCTTCATCCATTTTGATGTAGCACTTGCTTCCAAATATCCTGAGATATTTGACTAAAGTTGGTCTTCCTCTCCATAAATCATATGGTGTTTTATCAATATTGCATCTGATTTGAACTCTGTTTAATATATATCATATTTTGAACCACTTCTCTCCAATACATATTTGGTATATTTGTTTGACACGACATTGTTCTTGACATCTCCAATATAGTCATGTTCTTCCTTTTTGTAACTCTATTTTTTTCTGGAGCCCTAGGAGAAAAATATTTTCTTTGAATCCATACTCTTCATAGAATTTTTCATGCTTGTCAGAAGTGAAATCTCTACCTCTATTTGATCTCAAAACCTTGATTGTTGTTTCGGTTTCATTCTCTATTAATGCCTTAAATTCCTTAAACTTCTCAAGTTCTTCTAACTTCTCTTTTAAAAAAGTAATCCAATTCATTCTAGTGTAATCATCAATGAGCATCATGAAATACCTATCTCCTTGTAGACTATTTATCCTAATTGGTCTGCAAAGATCTATATGGACCAGATCTAATGGTTTTGATGTAGAATACACCTTAGCAATAAATCTTCCTTTTTTTCAATTTTCCTTCATGACATGGTTTACAACAGGTAGATCGAGGCTTCTTAATCTTTGGCATATCCTAGACCATTCCTCTTGAGCTAATATTTACAATGTCAACAAAATTAATATGTCCTTTAACAAAAATAAAAAATAAAAATTAATATGTCCCAACTTTTTGTGCCAAAGCCAACTTTCTTCTCTTTACATAGTAAGAAATTTTTATCCATTTAGCTCACTAAGATGATATATGTAACTATCTATCATGCTTCCTTTCACAAACAATTCTCCAGTACTTGATTTCTTGATTTCACAACCTTCAACACTAAAGGATAGCTTATAAACTTTATCAAACATCTAACTTACAATTAAAATATTATGTTTTAGTCCTTCAACCTACAAAACATCATTTGTCTTTGTCCTATCACCATCAAGACTCAAAGTACCTTTAGCTATGATTTTGGAAATAGAATTATTTCTAAGAGTCACATAACCTCCTTCAAATTTCTTGAAATTCATTAACTTTCTTTTATCTCCAGTCATGTGGCTTGAGCTTCCAATGTTTATGATCCACAAATTCTTCTCTTTCTGAGCATGTAGTGCAATTTGAGCAATCATTGATTTCTTTGAATTTTTTCTTTTGGAACCTTCTTAGAGACTTTATCTAATTTATGAATTCTACATTTTGATCCTTTCCTTCCTATTTCTAGTAAAGGAGGACTCACAAAATTTCTTCTACAATTCCTAGAAATATGCCAAAATTATTGCATTTGTAGCAAATGATATTAAAATTGAATAGAGGTGCAAATTCATTATTGCTAACAAAGACATTTCTTCTTACCAAATATTTTCTATAGTCCAAATCATTATGACCAAAATTATTGCAATTAAAATATTAATCAAAATAATAATAATAATTTAACCTGGTGTTGTATCTCTATCTTCTAGATCTTCTATTCTTCTTTTGAACTTGAATAAAGGAATCATTTTATGTCTTGATTTCATCACTTGCAATAACTCTTTAAAACTTTGTACTTTTGGAACCAATCACTTTTAGACTTGCATTAGTAGGCTTTACTAGCTATTTTTTCACCTTATTCTTTTGATCATCAAAACCAATTTTTGTTTTCATATGCAAAGATCTCTAATATCAAAAATATCTGATCTAGAGTCTTAATACTCTTTGAAAACTTCATTTTTAGCTAGTGATTCACCTTCTCAAGATATTTTATTCTCGACAAAAAATGTGCTTCTAGATTCTCACAGTCCTTGTCTCTTGACAACAATTTTCTAGTCAGAACTTCTTCAATCCTTTTTGCTTCTTCTTCTTGGGTCTTGAGTTCAACCATCATCTTCTTTACTTTCTCAAAATTTAGAGATACCTTTTTTTTAGCCCTCAATTTTTTTGCAATTATCTTTTTTGGCATCTTAATCTCTTTTCCAGCACATAGCAGTTATTCCACAAGATCTACTTCATCTTCATTATTTCTGAAATCTATTTTTGCATCTTCTTCAATAGTTTCAAAAGCCATCAATACATTTTTTTCTTTTTCATCTCTGAAGACATCATCATATTCTTCATCTATAGAGTAGTCTTCCTCATTTGTGTAGAAACTCTTTTGTTTCCTCTGATCTTTATTCCTTCTTTTAAATGATATATTTTCATAATTTTTCTCAGCATTGTCAGAATCCTTATGGGGATACTTAGCCATAAAATTTCCTACTTCACTGCAATTAAAACACTTAAAAGGTAACTTACCTTTATACTTATTGGAACCTCTTTGTAGAGATTTGAAAAAATTGGATTCCTTCACATCTAATCCAATATAAAAATTTGGATCAACTTTCTTCTTAGATACTCTAAATGTCACCTCTTTCCTTATAGAATCCTCACTTTCAAATATCATTTCAAAAGTAGTTAGAATTCCATGCAATTCAGTCATCTTCAAAAAATTTAGATCCTTAGCTTCTTCAATTGCAGAGACTTTAGAATCAAACCTTCTAGGAAGAGATCTGAGTACCTTTTTCACAACATTATTTTCTTTCAATTCCTCACCAAGACCTCAGATAGAGTTGAAAACTTCATCAACCTGGAGCAGGAATGTGGCAATATTTTCATCTTATTTCATCTTCAATCTTTCAAATTGAGATCTATGAGTTTGCAACTTTTCCTCTTTAAGTTTGTCATCACCTTCATAGGTGCCATGCAATTTTTCCCATATTTCCTTCATTTCTTACACTGCATCACTTTCACAAATTTAGAGTTAGTCAAACCACATAAAATATCATTCATTGTCTTACTATTAATCTCGCAAGCCCTCTTTATGGGTTGATCCCTAGGAGGGTTTTCAAGAATCTCATATCCCTCTAAAACTGACATCTAGATATCAAGTCCTAGAGCCATCAAGTAGGACCCCATCCTAATTTTCACAAATATAACATTGAATCCATCAAAGAGTGTTGCTTTATTTGTAGAGAATCCTTCCTGAGAAACTAAGTGTGCAATACCAAAACTACCTTAAGCTATTAGGATTCTTCAAAGGAACTTATCTCTAGTACCAATTGAAGGGAACATAATCTACTAAGAGGGGGTGAATCAATTGATCTAATCATTCAAAACTCTGAACTTCAACTCAAAATATCAGATCATGCAAGTTGAATATTCATTAATATTAATCAAGCATTGAGCACACATTCACACAATTTAACACCAAATATATGTGGAAAACTAAGATGGGAAAATCCATGGTGATAATAGTTGCTTGGATCTACTGTGCAAATCTAGCTTCACAAAGAAAAATAATACAAGTAAATTCTACAATGTGAAGTAGGAACCAACCTATTAAAGACACCAATCCCTTAATGTATTTATAGGCACCTACCTACTAGAGACACCAATCCCCAATAGAACAATACAATAGGTAGAACATCAGTCCTACTCGATTACATAGATAAAGCTTGTGGATCTTCAATTGTAGCCTAATACATCTTATACACTTTTGGACTAGCCACAAACACTCTTCCAAACTTCTTATGATCTTTTGATAATGGTACACACTTTGTAATGAAACTCATATTGAATAACTCTAGCTTCACAATCATCTCCTTGTATATTCACCTTTTTCCTTCAACAAATTCACATTACACATCCATTTGATTGATGAGTATACACATGAAATTGCATTAACACTTCTTCTATGTCAGCTAGGGGTTAAAAAATAACCAGGATGACATAAGGTGGACCTTAATTTAAATTACATGAAATTTGTAATAGGTCAATCCAAAATCAAATTGTGTTGCCGCCAAAAGAATATGATGTCGTGTGCTACCATGATAACCTTAACCATATCCTATCTTAACACCACACACAATATTTTAATTCCACATGTTACTTGTCATTATTGTAGATGTCTCAAACACTAACATGTTGATAGTCATGCACAAAGAACCTTTTTGTTGGAAACACAAGGGCAGACAATTGAGAGGGGGGTGAATCAGTTGTCCCAAAATTTCAAACTTATTAATCTTATTAACCTTAATTCTCAGATCTGATTATTAACAGTGAAATCATGAATGAACAACAAATCAAAAACACACACAACACCAATATTTTTTGCATGGAAACCCTATTAGGGGAAAACCACGATGGAGATTAATCAACAAGTTATACCCTATTAAAAGTATAAGAAGAATATAAGAGGAATGCTCATGCATTTAGGTGCACTACCTAGAGATCACTACTCAAAGGAAGACTCGTTGTCTTATATAAAATATTCAGATAAAACCATCTGAAGAAATTGAACTGAGAGAGTAGTATATGTAAATGCCTGAGTACAGTTTTGGTTAAGCACATGAACACTTCTTCACTATCTTTCACTCTTCTTCACACTCTAAACTACTTTTGAATTATCTAAACCTTTTTTTCACATAGAACTTGCACACTTCGCATTGCACCTTCATCAAATGAGATAAACAATCTCTTATATATATCTACAACAAGAAATTATATTGCTTTATGTTGGCTTCAACACAATAGTAGAATGAATGCAAACTGTCGGCCAAAAACAATAAATATTATCAATGCACATAAACCAAAGTCAGCCACAACATACTAGGGACCTATAACAATATCCTCGAACACAAAACACCTTCAAAGATTCTTCCTCGAAGATCCACAACATGCTTCAAACACCATGTCAACCTTGAACATGAAAAATATGAACAAACAAGAGAAAATTTTGGATCGTGAGCACAATGATCAATGCGGATGTGAAACATAGTTAGAATATGATCTAGAAACATCCATGAGTGTCATAGGAACATACACAACAACTTAGATTACCATAATCACATTGTCTTATTCCATGAACACCATTTGTAGTAACATAATAGCTGATAGAACACATAAACTTATAACTTCATCAAATCTTCATGTCCACCTTTGAAACTTATAAAGTAGAAACTATTTAGGCTTGAAAAAAAACCCTTTAATCCACAACATCCAATTTACATCATACTAAATAATCCTCCATACCGATCTTCACTGCTTCACAAACAACTTGTAACATATTTATTTCAATGTTCTCAATATCCTCGACATATACAACCTTAAAGACATTTGTACTAATAGTTTCAATATCAATGACAACCAAATATCATCAAATCAACCACAACATCCAATATTCTCCCCCTTTGGAATTGATGGCAACACATGATGTGAAAAATACACGATCAACGCAACTAAGTCTTCTTTCAACAATCTCCCCTCTACACATTGCTCTTCTCATACTATTCTTATCCCCCTTACTTTTAGCTCTTCCATAGCTTTTCACATTACCCTTCTCCCCCTTTGACATCAATGGAAAAGGTACACAAGCTCTGAATCATCTGACTACTCCCCCTGAGTAGCAACCACCACAACATCAATTCAAATCAAGATATGACTATGAATGCATAGAATGATGCAAATACTATTCATCTTAGATCTTATTAGGAGGGGAAATCACCCCTAACTTCTCTCTTAGATACTCAAAATTATTCTTAGGAAAAGGCTTAGTAATGATGTCTGCAATTTTTTCCTTCGTAGGCACATACTCCAGTCTGACTTCCTTATCACTCACTTTATCTCTCAAGAAGTGGTACTTGATATATATATGCTTTGTCTTTGAATGAAACACCAAATTCTTAGAAATGTTTATAGCACTTGAGTTATCACAAAATATGGTAGTAGGTTCATCATACAAAACTCTGATATCTTTCAACTTCTGCTTCATCCACAATACTTGAGTACAGTTGTTAGAAATAACAATATATTTTGTCTCTACAATAGACAAGGAAACAATATTATGCTTTTTCCTTAACCATGAAATCAATTTCTTTCTCAAGAAAAATGTGCCACCACTAGTACTTTTCCCATCATTCACATCTCCTACCCAATCAACATCAGTAAAGGTGCTCAAAGTAAGATCATCATCTTTATGATACCACATGCCAAAATCAACTGTTCCCTTCAAGTATCTAAAAATTCTCTTCAAAGCATTCACATGAAATTCCTTAGGAGTGGCTTGAAATATACCAACAATGCACACAACATTCATGATATCAGGTCTAGTTTGAGTCAAATACAACAATCCACCAATCATTGATCTGTATCTAGTCTGATTTTATTTTAGAGAATCATCATCTTGTGTCAACTTGCATCTGGTCATCATGGGTGTACCGATTGGTTTTGAATCTTCCATACCAAACTTCTTTAGCATTTCTCTCACATACTTGGACTGAGATATAAAGATCCCTTTATCTACCTGAGTAAGTTGCAATCCCAAAAATAATTTCAACTCTCCAATAATTGGCATCTCAAACTCATTTTGCATCTCATTAGCAAGCTTCATGTACAAACCATCATCTCCTCCAAAAATGATATCATCAACAAAGACTTCCGCAAACAAATCTTTATCATCAGCAATCTTGAAATACAGATTACTATTAGTAGTAACTTTGTTAAATCCAAGCTTTATCAAGTAATTATCTAATCTAGCATACTAGGCTCTAGGGGCTTGTTTGAGTCCATACAATGCTTTCTTCAACCCACAAACCATATCTCCCTGATCAGTCAATTGGAATTCATCAGGTTTCTCAATATACACCTCTTCCTCTAATTCACCATTTAGAAATGTTGACTTGACATCCATCTGATAAACTTTGTAATTTTTATAAACAACATAAGCAAGAAACAATCTCACAGCTTCAATTCTAGCAACATGAGTAAAGGTTTCTTCAAATTCAATACCTTCCACCTAAGAGTATCCTTTACATACCAGTCTTGCTTTATTTCTGATAACTCCACCTTGTTCATTCAGTTTATTTCTAATGACTCATTTAGTTCCAATTACATTTTTGTATTTAGGTCTAGGAACAAGTGTATGCACATTAAAATGGTCTAAGCACAAATTAATTAAATACTTGTTATTTAATTAAGAAAATCTTAAATCCTCTACTTATAAATAAATTGAAAAAATTATTTACATAGTTCATTTTTAAATATTCTTCTCATCCAAAATAACAAGCATTTAGTTAATTTTCCCTCTTTCATTTAAATTTGAATTTTTAATTCAAATTGGCCTCCAAAATCATTTTCCTCTTAAATTAATTAAATGCACAAATTAACTAATTTGGCATTTAGCTAATTTCCCCTCTTCATTTAAATTTGAATTTTTAATTCAAATTGGCACATTTCTACATATTCTTCTAACTTCCTTCAACCTCACCTACCACCTCACCATGTGTCACATGAAATTGAATTTTACTAATTTGTAAAATTGGGATTTTCCATCAACAACCTGTAACAAATTTGAAACCTCCTGGGACACATGGCTTCTTCTTTCCTTCGATTCCATTTAACACTTGGAAAAGTGTTCTCTTGTAGGGAACCACCTCCATGATTCTCTCCAACCTCTTCGCACTCAACCGTTGATGCTCCAAGATCACAATCTCAGTCGTTCATCACTACCACATCATTCCCAGCTTCGAAAAATCTATAAATAGAGAGCATTTCTAAAACTTTTCATAAGGAGAATTTGACATGTTTATGCTCCAAAATCTCATTGCAATTTGAGAGCATTTTGAGAGAATTGTAGTTTGCATTTTAGTGTTTTAGTTGATTTATCATTTTAGTTTCTTGCAAATTTTATACAACATAATTATTAGATTTGCAATATTAGTTTTAGCCTCTTTTCAATAACAACAACACTCCATCATAGATTATTCAACATTTATCTTAAGAAAAAAACACAAAAATATAATGATGCGGGCATTGTAGTTTGCATTGCATAATTTAGCTTCTCATTTCTTAGGTTGTAATGTTTTTAGGTTCATGTGCAACATTTAACAGATCTGAGAGCATGAATTTCAAAGCTCCTTAAGATTAGAGAACCATGGAATGATCTAAAAGAATAGGTGCAATCCTTTAATTCTATAATTTCAATTCTTTTATGTAATACATTGCATTGATGTGTGTTTTGTTTTATCCTATTGATACACATATTTTTACCACACACATAAATTGGCACCCACCATGGGGCCTAGCCCCTCTTTAATCTATTTTTTTATTGTTTTTCTTTGTAGGTTCCGTTAAAATTCCAAAATAGTGCATCTGAATTTTTCTCTAGCACATTCGGCCTCTATATTGGCACATTGAGCTCCTGTTTCGGTGCATTTGGTGGTTCTTTAGACACATTTGGCCTTTGTTTTAGCGCATCCAGTTCTTATTTTGGCACATCCAATTGTTCTTTTGGTGCATCAAGGGGTTTTTAATTTCATTTTGTGCTTTTCCAATTTAGCACATTTCGTCTATCATTTAGCGCATTTGATCACTCTTTTAGCGCATTCAGTAGTTTAGCGCATTCAATCTAAGTTGTAGCGCATTCAGTCATTGTAATGGCACATTTGGTTTTTGTTGC
Organism: Sequoiadendron giganteum; assembly: GCA_007115665.2. Lineage (NCBI taxonomy): Eukaryota > Viridiplantae > Streptophyta > Pinopsida > Cupressales > Cupressaceae > Sequoiadendron > Sequoiadendron giganteum. The sequence goes on from CM021102.1 coordinate 60,748,255, forward strand.
AAAATTTCTAGATTCCTGAAACTAACTTGTGCTTTTCTATCTTGCAGGAACCTTACATGCAGTCAGAGACCTTGCTGAAACAAATAAAAGAACATTGTCAAAGAATAATGGACTAGAAATACTAAAAAATTAGTTGCAGGGTTCAATCTAGTTGTCATTTTCCTTTGGTTAAGTTAGGAATCTAGCATAACTAGGAAGAATAAATTTACACCATGCTTGTTGTGTTTGGAATGGTAGGCATGTATGCTCTCCCCTTAACTGGGTGACCAGAAAGCTAGACCCGTTCATTTATTTGTATTTTAAACCTTAGAGGGCTTGCCTCCTTGCTTCAAAAGGAGGGAATGACGCAATCGAGAACACGCTAAATCCAAGCGACCTCCACCCAGTATATAAATGTGTGTACTTGAGGAAAGTTCAAGTATCATGAGAATTGTTCTAACAAGAAGGGCAACAATGGTCTCTTGTTGCATGGATGATCCCCCACAAACATAATGCCCCTGCTAAAACCCCTTTGTTGTAGTAAGATAAAAATTACCCCCATCTATTCTTTGGTGCAACAACGGTCATTGCCAAGGCATCCACATTCTCACAATTTTTAGTAGAGGTGAAAAAATTTCCATGGGAGATTCATGGGACTTTGAAGCTTGGTTGGCCCGAGAAGTGAGTGCACTATAAGGGGGAACCTGTGCAGCCACGCTTCTAAATCACCCACTAAGAATAAGTGTGGTTGGAGTAAAATGTGCATGGAATCCAAAAGAATATTATCTTACACAGCCTAGGAATCATTGTTTTTATGTGTCTTTACCAATGTGTTTTTAAACCAATATATAGGAAAAAATTACACAAACATGTCCAACTATTGATTCAAGAGAAAATATGACCAAACAGTCCCAAAATTCTTTGTTGAAACAAAAAAAAATCTTCAAACTATCAAAAACCAGAAAGTATTTTCCCAGATTAGTGCATCCATTAACTATTCTAGCATATAGATTGCATCTTTTAGTGCATCTCGTTGTTGTTTTAAAGTATCGCTACCATAAAATAACGCATCTAGTTGTTGTTTTAGCACATCCCCCCTGTTTAAAGCGCATCTATGTCATCTTGTAGTGCATCCATATGTTGGTATAGCGCATCCATTACCTATTCAGGTGCATCCAGTCATTCCCACATCACATTTGTACCATTTCATTGCACATCTGAGTTTTAGCACATTGGGACACTATTTTAGCGCATTCAATAAATCTATAAATAGAAAGCTAAATTTGACCTCCCATTTGCAAAATGACATCCAATTTCAGAAATTCCTTATCAAACAACATCTGTTCCTTTGTCCCAAATTGTAAATCAGCATCGATTTATGTTAAGGAATTGGAAATCAACAACATTTGTCAAGAAATCCCTTACTAAAAGAATCAGGAAACCAAAGAAATAACTTAACTACAAGAAAATATTGAAAAGGATATGCTTCTTGTATCAAAGTAGGAAGGTCTTGCTTGAATATCAAAATTTCATCCATAGATATCATGACTTTGATAGAGGATATACTAATGATTTCACTTTAGATTCCTTAAATTCACAAGCTTATTATCAATGAAGATCTCTTTCACAAAGGCATAATCATAGTCAACCCATTCACCATTCTTACATTCCATAATCGATAATACAATAATCCAACTGTCCAAACTAGTTGATACAATAGATAAAGTTGAACTGCAAACTTGTTGAATCTAGCATTTGCAAGTGAAAATATCTCATCTAATCATTGATCAAAAATTCAAAAGTGTCATCGTTATCACACCCATTTCTGATTTAGCAGTTGTATTTCACCATCAAGATTTATCATCCTTCATCAAGATTCATCATCCTTCATCCCAAAATAAAACTTTCTTAATCAGGTTCTAACCAATCCTCTTGGCACTCCCAAACTTTGGTCAAACGTTTAGAAAATTTTCACAAGTTGTATGCCTGTCTTAACAAGATTGCAAAAGAAAAAAATGAGCAAAAGGAAATTGAAAATCAAAATACTATGGCTAAAAGAGAAGAAAATCCTTTTTTCAGAATTCATCCAGAGGAGATAGAAGAGATAACAGATGAAAACATAGAACAAGCTCAACAAGACCCTAATTTTCATAAATTCATGGAGAGGATTTTTGAGAAAAAGGGTGAGAAATATCTTTTGATGTTAGCAAACAAAGGGGTCAAACTACCCAATAATTTTGATATCACAAAATTGCAAAGAAATCCTAAGAGGATAGAAACCAAAATAGCAACTGAAACGAGAAAGGAAACACAGACTAATGATCCCATGAATGCCTTAACACAGAAAATACAAACCCTCGAACAACAAATGCAAAATATGCAAATTGGAACCACTAAGAGGTACTCAACATAGGATATATGCCCCTACCCTTTTGATCCAAGTGTCAACATGATACTTGTATACACCTAAAATTGGTCTTGAGAATCTGATTAATTAAATACAAATTATTTGATTAATTATCTTAAATTCCTCTACTATTGAATAAATAGAAATATTTATTTATATAGTTCACGTTCATGTCACATTTAAATTCTTCTAATCTTAATTAAATAAATAAAATTAAATAATTTGTTTGATTTAATTATCATTTCCCTATTTTATTCTATCACATAAAATCTGAAATTAATTAAACAAAGATCAAACACTTTACTAATTAATTGCCATATTCTTCTATTTATTTTAATAAACAACTTCTATAGTTTGTTTTATTAAATTATTTATCCCTCTTTTTCTAATTTAAATAAATCAACATATTTAAATTAAGGCATAAGGAATATTCCTCTATATTTCCTCAAAACAAATTAGATATCCTATGTCTAATTTATGTCAAATTTATGTCAAAATTAATTGATTGAAACTTCATGGGAAGAATTGGAGACAAATTGCAAATTTATCTCTCAATCCTCTTCCATCAATCCTTCCTCTTCTCATGCCTAGTGTTTTCATGGGTAGAGACAATCCTCCAGATTGAATCCAAGCCTCTCTTTGCCATCCCTGTGCATTTCTACAACCAGGAAATCTATAAATAAAGCTTAATTCAATCAAGAAAAGGATCCCATATTATCAAGCTTATGCACTCTTACTCTATAGGAATTCAAGCATCAAGCATCCAACATTCTATAATCACAATCATGGCTGCCTCCTGTAGCTTCTTTCATCATTTTTCATGTCAATCCATGCTATATTAGCTTCTTTTGTCATCTAGATTTTATCATATTAGCTTCATATCATTGCATTAGCATCATTCCATTCTTTATATTGTCATTTTAACAGTTATAGTGTTATTCAAATTTGAGAGCACAATAGCTTAATAAATCTTTGAAGATAGGAGACAATGAGATGCTTTCAGTAGATTATTAGCTTGATCTTTGATACAATGTTTCATTAAGAAGTTTTCTATTCTTTTACACCTTATTCACACTTACAATTTGGCACCCAGTGTGGGGCCTTAACCCCATATTTTTATCAGTTTTTTTGAAAAGTGTCACACAGGTTTCTGGCGTGTTCCGTTTCAATGCTTCCATCAAAAAGTATAACGCTTTCGTCAAAAACTATAGCACGTCTGTGGAAAAATATGGTGCTTCTGTGCTCTATTTCAGTGCTTTCGTGATACTATAGCGCATTCATTTAAATTTTTAGCACTTTCCACTTGAACGCTTCCATGAACTGTTTCAGCACATCAGTAGCCCATCTCCAAAAATTCTAATTTAGCACTTTCGTAAAGAAATTTGGCACTTTGGTGTTCTATTTCAATGCTTTCAATTTTAGTGCATCAGGTAAAAACTATGGCGCTTTCATGGACTGTTTCAACACTTCTGTAATTTTGATTTGGATCCGACGTGACCGCGGCCAAAATTTCATTTTGATACAGTTAGACTAAAATTTATCAATCCTGCGGTAGTCATTTCTGATTTAAAATTTATCAATACTAGGGTAGCCATTTCTGATTTAAAATTTATCAATCCTAGGGTAGCCATCACACTTTTACAATATCTATTAAAAAGGACACGATGATTTTTGTGAAGCAAAATATTCACATAGATTAGCAAAATTTGTCTTTTGGGCTTAAAAAAATGAATCATTTATCTATTGCGCTTGTGTGGTGAATAGGTTTATGCTCTCCCCTTAACTGAGTGATCAAATTTTTAGACTCATCCTTATTTCATGCCAATTTACGCTTTTTTCAAAACCTTTAGAAGGCCTGTCGTAGTGGGAAAAAGTACTCGGGAACACCTAAAACCAAGGATTCCAACCCACTCTAATCAAAATGCAAGTTGTTGATGAAAGTCCAACTTGATGGTAGTGAGCAAGATAACCATCCCCAAAATATTTGTTCTAAAGATTGGGAGGTCTCCTGAGGGATTTTATCAATTGTTGCACTGCATGAAAGCCCTATCTATGAACCATAGTGTAGTGTCCAACTGAGTCAGTAACCAAACATTGTAATACTCACGGTGCAAGGGGAGGAAATAATCTACCCCCAAGACACTCACCATATAATTTCCAAGGACCGTTTGCTCAGAGGACGAGAAATCCAACTTTGAGTACGCACTTAGAAATGACAAAAACATGGGCACCCTCTAGGGGGTGACACGGCTGTGTGTGTCAACACAATTTTAAGATTTGGGATATTGAGTATAACGATGACCTATTTAACCTTAAGAGCGAGTCTGTCTGAATTGTGTACATTTGTTAGAGAAAACCCATGAAAATCAATAAGGACCATTCGTGGTTCTTGAATATACACTATTTGTTCAGATTAAAACAATTATTCTACAATTTGCTGCTTGTGTTTTCACAAAATCATTAAGAATTAGATAAAAGATCATCCAGAAAACAACAAATCAAATTAGGTCAAGAAATTCATGATTTGAAAGTGGAAATGAACCAAGTTTGTCAAGAGAACCATCAAAATCACCAAACCCAATAGACCACTTAGTTATCGAGATAATTTAAGAAGGTGTTTCTTATATCAGAATCGAAAGATCTTTTCACAACATAGAACCTTCATTCAAAGGTATCACGACTTTGCTAGAGGTCATATTCTTGATTAAGTTGTAGAATCACTTTATTCATGAGCTTTCTTCCAAAGGAGAGCCCTCACACAAAATCACAACCATAGTCAACACATATATCAGTCCTACTTCCCACAACCCATGATAGAATATGCCACAAGGTCAAGTCAAATTTTACAATAGGGAGTCTTTAAAATCCTGTTTCAATGCTTTGGAAATCTATTTCACTGTTTCGGGACTTTGTTTTAGCGCTTTCATAAAATAGCGCTTCCAAGCATTGTTTTACCGCTTCCAGTCACTGTTTTAGTGCTTTCATCATCCGTTTCAGTGCTTTCAAGCATTGTTTTAGTGCATCAATTAAGATAACACTTCCATTATCTATTTCAACACTTTTGAACTCTATTCTAGCACTTTGGCGAAATAGCACTTCTATCACCTATTTTAGCACATCTGAACTATGTTTTAGCACTTTGAAACAGAGAGCTCCAAATCATATCAGTCAGTTTGTCTATCAATTACACACAGATTTTATCAAAATAGAAGTACCTTTTTATCAGAATCACTATCTAGAAACCAAAATCAAATAGGTTCATACAAGTTTCTAATCTTTTCAACTGAAACGTTGATCTTCCAAATCATAAAGTGTCAAATCAAAACACAATCTCGATTATTATGCTAAAGTTTCATCATCGGGATATTATCATCCTATCAACACAAAACAAAGCATAGTAATCGGATTTTTAACCTAGTCTTATCAATAAGATATATCATCTTATTCGACTTTGTTAAAAATTCACTTGACATTTTCCAACATAGAAGATCAAATTTTGGGAGAACGAACAAAAAACCTTGTATGCCAATCTTGACTAGGTTGCAAAAACAGAAGATCTTAGAAAAGGAACTTGAAACATCAAATACAATGGAAGAAGGAAATCCCTGGAATAGTCTACATCAAAGTGAAAAAAATGAAATAACTCCAAAAGACATACAAACAACCCAACAGGATCCCAAATTCCATAAATTCATGGAAGAGATATTAGAACAAGACATGGAGAAATAGCTCTTAATGTTGGTTGAATCAAGTGCTAAGCTTCCCAAAGATTTTGACGTAAATCGCCTAAGAGAAGCACCTGGAATGAGCGAAACCAAAATACCAAAACCCACACAAGGTATAGATCCAATTGTTTCCTTAACATCCCAAATGAAAATATTACAACAAATACAAGACATGACAAAAGGGAACACCAAAAGGTATGCAGTACAAGGAATTTGTCCTTATCCTTTCGACTCAACAGTCGATATGATACCTTTTCCTCGACACTGTGAACTCCCCAAGTATGATAAATACAATGGAAGATCAGATGCAATCGATCACATCTGCGAATTCAAGACCATGAGCCTAGTGTTTTCCCAAGAGGAAACTCATCTAATGAGATTATTCCCAAGAAGCTTGGGAGGTTCATGTATGGAATGGTTTTCAAAATTACAACCAGGAATAAGGACTTTTGAAGAAATTCTTAACAGGTTCATCTCTCAGTATTATTTTAACATCCAACACGATGTCACGATAAAGGATCTGTATAACCTGAAACAAAACAAAGGGGAGACATTCTTGTCCTTTCTACAAAGATGGTGATGATTGTTCACTAGATATCCTTGATCCATTCATGAGGAAGAGAAAATGGAGTTGTTCATTAAAAAATTGACAGAGGAAATGAGTTATAGACTTGAATTGTAATGTCCTCCTACATTTGAAAACGTGATAGAAAATGGCCTTAATATTGAAGAAGCACTAGTCAAAAGAGGGGTTATTAAATATTTCAATGAAAAATCAAATAACACAAACTCCTCAAATCAGTACCCCAATAGTGATAAACCAAATTTTTTGAAAAAGAACCGAAATATGACTACCAATGAAATGGAAAGTGATTTCAAAAATGCCAAACCAGTCTTCAACTTGACAACATCTACTTCAAAAAAAATCAAAACAACGATCAAATCGTCAAGACAAATGTTATTCAGAACAATGAAATCACAAAACCACAATCATACCAAAAACTATCAAACCGACGTAGGTTCACACCTTTAGGCCAAACATTGGAATCAACGATGAAAGAATTAGTCATTGGTGGTCTTATCACTATGTAGGAAGCAAGATTCTAGGATCCAAAGGTCAACCCACCATGGTGGAATGACTCAGATTATGACAACTTCCACAACAGTAAAGGCCACAAAACTAATGATTGCATGGAATTAAAACACGCAGTTCAAGATTTGATCGACAATAACAAGGTATATATAGAGGGACCCCAAAAGAATAATGATCATTCAGCCTTCAAGGACCCTTTACCACACTATGACAAAGGAACATCATCTTCTAAGAACAACAAAGGTAAAAATATGAATCATATCTACGATAAAATAATCCTTTGTCTTACGAAAGTAGAGAGTGATCATACCATTGGTCAAAACATGGATAAACATGAAACCGATGACACTACCCCTTTGGATTTTCTCCCAAGCATACAAGTCCCTGAAAAATAAAATAAACGTCATAAACATCAAAGAACGAGAAGACTATCAACCAAAAAATGTAATGAAAAGGGGGCAATCCAAGGTAGTGTTAAAGGGAGTTGGGTCTAAAAATGTGTATCCACCTCCATCTCATTACAACATTGTCGATCAACTTCAGAACATTCCAGCGCAGATATCAATACTAGAACTTCTCAAACTATCTCCATTAGATAAGGAGGTTCTACAACAAGCACTAGTTGCCACTACGGTACCGAAAAATCTAGATGTTTTCCAATTCCAAGCTATGGTGGGGCATTTTACTACCCCACATTGTCTATCATTCTCTTAACAGGATGATGTCTCAATCAACAATCCCCATAGCACCGCACTCCATATCAAAGTGTTGATCCATAATCATCATTTCAAAAGAGTCGTAATAGATGGGGGAGCTGGTTTGAACATTTATACTCTAAATTTAATCCGTGCACTAGGGTATTCCGATGATGCTATTGATGCCCAAAGGAAAATGACCATAAGAGAATATGATGAGGAAGAGAGATCTTCAAAGGGACTAATTGTGTTACCAATTCAAGTGAGACCAATGATGAAACAAATAGCGTTCCAATTAATGGAAAAAGAGTTGACTTACAACATATTCTTAGGATGCCCATGGATCCACGAAATGCAGACAATACCTTCCACATATCACCAATGCATAAAATTCCCAGTAAATGGATAGGAGGTGACTGTATCTGCCAATTATAATCATCCTCAGCATTGTGACACACTTAGAATCTCTCAAGATACCTTTGTTCCTCACAATCAGGAAGCATCCAGTTCAAATTCATCTAATGAAGAAAAACGTCCAAATATCATCACCAAATGGGTAGAGAAGAAGGATAAAGAAAAAGATACAAATCTTGTTGACACTCAATTAACAAACAATTCAGATCCCCAAACTTCCTTATCACAAAAATCTCAAGAGCAGGTCCAGTTGACAGACAAGGGAATGGGGCAATATTTTATGGAGCAATCGCTTAATCTTTCACAGTTAGTGCCATCTCCAAAGACATATGGCCAACCATCCATGATCAAACATCAAAAATCACTACCTATCATAGTTCTAGAAGAATAGTTTGTATAATCCAGTACCATAAATGATGAATTAGACAACAAATAAATCCTTGATTGGTTATACAAAGATGAAAAACCATCGACATCAAATAGCAGTATCAAGAATGTCAATATCAATACAAACAAATATGGCAAAGGGAAATCTATCCTAGAAAAAATGGGATATGAGGGACAAGGACCTATTGGTTTCAAGAAGGAAGGCATAGTTGAGCCTATTCAACCCCTCACTCTCCATTTAAAAGAGAAGACGGGATTGGGATACTCTGAATAACAAAAATAGGAGATGACAAGGAAGGTTGTAGAAAGAATCCTTCTGCTTAGAGATAGCTTTGAAATGGATTCAAATGAATATGAGTGAGATCTATGTTCCGATATATCTTACACCAATATTCAAATTGATGTAATACAATAATATGCACCTATGTGTGAGGAGGGACAAAGCTTTGGGTCTACACCATTCGTATCAGGATCACTAAATATCGATGACTCAAGTGGGGACAAACAAACATCAAGTTAACTAGACGATCTTGAAGAAGGTACCATCATTGACCTCCATATCCCAAATAACAACTATGAAGAAATGGTTATCCTAACCCTTACATCCATCAACCTAAATCAATTCGATGACCTCATGCCATTAATCCATCTAGAACTTATTGATTGGGAACATGTTGAACCTCTGGTTGTACCCATATTTGTAAACGATGATGCCATCGTAAATTTGCTATGTTATGAAAAACCTGGTACGAGTTCTATCCGTAATACTCATAACAACATGACTCGGTAGGAGCATGTCAAATCTTCCATTGCAAAAGTAAAAATAGGGATAATAGATCTAATGGTGAAAACCATTCCATGGTAGCATTAGATCTAGAAAAAGAAAAAATAAAGAACGCATCTAATGGTGAAAACCCCTTTGAGGCACCGAAAGATGGGAGAATTGAAACTCTTCTAGAATATTTACATGAGTGCCCATTAGTTCTATTAGAACCAACATAGTCTGTAAATATCGGCACTGAAGAAAAAATATCCTCCATCTAGCAGAATCCATGGCAGATCAAGAAAGACCAGAATTCATCAATTTATTTGAGGAAAGAAGCATTGAATTTTCTTGGTCATATTCCAATATGCCAGGCTTGGATCCAAATCTGCTCATGCATCATTTGTCTTTGCCTGTAGGAATCAAGCCTGTGAAGCAAAAATTGAGAAAAATGCATCCTCATATAGAATTAATGGTAAAGATTGAGTTAAAGAAATTGCTAGATGCTAGATTCATAAGGTCTATTGACTACATGGAGTGGATATCAAACATTGTACCTATCTCAAAGCCAAACAATAGCATCGGGATATGTACGGATTTTAGGGACCTAAATAAAGCATGCCCAAAGGATGATTTTCATTTACCAAATATAGACATCATTGTGGACTTGACGATAGGGCATGCCATGTTGTCAATCATGGACAGTTTTTGTGGATATAATCAAATTAAAATAGCTCCAAAAGATCAGGAAAAGATGGTATTTACATGTCCATGGGGAACCTTCTGCTGGAATGTCATGCCATTTGGTCTGAAAAACGCAGGAGCCACCTATCAAAGAGCAATGACAAAAATATTTCATGATATGATGCACACCTTCATGGAGGATTACATGGATGATATTCTGGAAAAAATCTTGTACAAGGGAAGGACATCTACATATCCTGAGAAAAATCTTCACATGGCTAGAGAAATTCAATGCCAAGCTAAACCCCAAGAAGTGTGTCTTTGGGGTCACATCAACGAAACTGTTGGGGTACATTGTCTTAGAAAAGGGCATTGAAGTGGATCCAACAAAATTCAAGGCAATAATGGAAATTCCACCTCCCAAAAATATTAGTCAGCTTAGATCACTACAACAAAGGCTCCAATCGATTAGGAGATTTATCTCCCAACTAGCGAACAATAGTCATCCATTCAATCATTTGCTGCATAAAAATATTGTTTTCAAATGGGATGATGGGTGTGAGACAATGTTCGATCAAATAAAACAATATCTGATGTCATAGCCTATTCTCATGTCACCAACTGAAGGAAGACCTCTGATATTGTACACTGCAACAACAGATATATCTTTAGGAGCATTATTGGCACAAGAGGATTATGAAGAAAAGGAAGACACCATCTACTATATTAGTAGGACATTAAATGGTTATGAAATAAACTACACTTCCATAGAGAAATCATGCTTAGCGGTGGTGTTTTCTACTCAATAGCTGAGACATTATATGTTGAACCATACAATCAGGCTAATAGCAAAGATCGACCCCTTAAAATATTTACTCAGTAAGGCTGCCTTAATTGGTAGACTAGTTAAGTGGGTCATGCTATTAAGTGAATTTGATATTCAATATGTGGATAGAAAATCTATCAAGGGTCAAGAAATTGCTGAGCAATTGGCTGAGGCTCCTTTACTAGATGATCACCCTATGACAATGGAGTTTCCAGATGCGAACATTCTGATAGTGACGCCACAACAATGGATATTATATTTTGATGGATCATACACACAGTGAGGATCTGGAGCAGGGATTTTGTTCATCACTCCCCAAGGAAACACCATCCTGGAATCATATAGACTGATGTTTCAATGTACAAATAATGTGGCAAAATATGAAGCATTGAATGGAGGATCGTAGACCTACAAGTATATGGGGACTCTCAACCAGTCATTAATCAAGTAAATGACGAGTATCAGACAAAGGATGAAAATTTGATGCCCTACAAACAAAAAATAGATGATCTAAAGAAATTTTTTGTCAACATCAAATCTGATCAAATTCCAAGGACGGAGAACAAATTGCAGATGCTATGGCCACAATTGCTTCACTCTTACAATTGCTAGAAAAATGAGGTTGTTATGAGTTTATGGTAGAACAAGTACCATGTCCTTCTTAAATTAGTTCATAATCCAATATCATATTCTATCTAGAGACCATTGAAGCAAAAACATAATTTAATCCGCCAATCCGCCTATTAGAACCCAAAATTTCCATAAAATTTCGTAGGGTTTTCCTATTATTTTCCATACAATTCCATGAAGATCCTGAGTTTATCCATTTAAATCCCATTATTAGCTTATCTTTCTATAATAATTCATTTACTCCCCAATTAAAGGGCAGGGAAAAATGAAAATTGTATTATACTGCTTTATAAATTTTGAACCTTTAAAGGCCTACACATTTTACCGCTTTACCGTAGCCTCCCACAAAGGGGTCTGTGGTATGGCGGTGGTAGACAATGGGATGGCATGATGTTTTACCTCCACACCATGCATTTTCAATTCATTGACTGCGGTGTCGCAATGGCGGTGAGATAATTGATAGCCAACGAGGCGACGAGCAAAGGTGGTGGTGCAAAGTGGCTACCATGGTACCGTGGCCATTAGGGATGGAGACTACAGTGACCGTGGTTAGCAGTGAAGATGACCATTGGTGGCTACCACACGTACAAAGACATCGACCGTGGTGACTACGCTAGACGGGAGGAAGTAGTTAGTAGAGATAGTGAGGTGAACAGTCAACGGTTAGCAAAGAAGTCACCGCGGTACCACTCAAGGTGAAAGGAGAGACCGCGGTAATGCAGTAACAATTAGCAGATGGTTGTGAGGCAGCAAAGAAACTGGCTACTACGGTACCATAGACGGTCACCATAAATACCATGGTAGCATGGTAACGTTGGAGGTAGTGGCCAGGATAGACCATGGTGTTTGCGGTAGATGGGAGATAAAAATGAAGTTAACGGTGAATGCTTGTCACCGCAATACCGCGGGAACAAAGAATAAAGACCGCAGTAAAGTGGTAAGATAAAGAAATCCACGGGGAATAAAGTAAATAGAGGCGAGAGAAATATAAAAGCTATAAAGTGAAAAATAAAAGGCAGAGCTATTGTAAAAAATATTTAATTTTCCTAGAGGAAATATAATTAAATATTTTAATCTTTGTGATAAAATACATACAGTTGTAACAGGTAAATTAAGGGTCATGACACTTCAAATATTGTTGTATAAAATGTATTGAAAAAGTGAGTCAGAGAGGAAGGAGAAAAGAAAAGAAAAAGGAGGAGGTAGTTAGAGTAGGAGTTAGATTTTTCTCGAGAAGGGGCTAGAATGTAAATAATGACAGAGCCTTTTTGAAGCAGATCAATGGACAGATCATTTTGAATTGGTGATACTTTTTCTGTTTTCAGTTGTTGTGATATAATAATTTATATTTCTTATGTGGGTGTCTCCAACTTGAAGTCTTAAATCATTTAAATCAATGTATCAAGCATATATTTGATTTATCATAGTGCAAATATCACTCTGTGTGATTTGGTTGATTGTTGTCTGCAAGTCAGAGTTAAATTCTTTTAAACAAGTCACAGTGATTTAGTATATCTTTTGGATTGTTGAAGTAGAACCTGATAGGAAAATATTCCAACACTATTTATGCAAGCCCTAAATTAATGAAGTCATGTGCTAGTCATTAGGTTTCATTTTTCAAAGTGCTTAACAACTAGAATTACTATAAAGAGGGAAAAACATACAATTCTTGATAATTTGACTCCATTGCCCATGTGGATAGAAGGCACTGATCTGCCTCAACCCAGAGATAAGATTTCATACAAATAATATTTTCAAATCCTTTCATTTGTGCAATAGGAGTATGAGTAGTTTTAGTGATTTTGTCTATCCACTTCCATTTTCCATTGTGGGTAGATTGTTGCATCAGGAAATACATTTAAATTTGCATCATTTATTAGGGTCACCCGCCTAGGTCTAGCAGAACCTAAAGAGAAGAAGTGTCAATCACATCAATTTTCCTTGTGCGTTGGCCAAAAGCGTTGTGAAAGCTTGGTAACCTCTCGTAGTTCAAACCTGTGTTTTTGAGAACCAACAGTTTGGCGACTCTACTGGGGACAAATTCCAAAAAAAATTCAGCCTATCCATCTATTGAGTCAGAAAAGTTTCTCATTTTTTTGGAGATTCTGTTGGGGGAAAACCAAAGCAATCCATTTCATTTTCCTACTTTTGGAAAAGTAGGTGGCGACTCTGTTTAACATTGATAAATAATGCATAGATATTGTGGAGTAGAAACATTTTGTCAAGATGTTAGGAGCAGAAATAAGACACCAAACAATGAAAGAATTGGAAGAAATGGAACAACAAATTTTATACTGGAAACAAAAAAAACTACAATTGAGAGTCAAATATGTTCCAAATACATCACCGAATAGTCCATCCTATGGTGAGAGTAAAGACACAAATACCAGGAGATCTTGGACACCACAGGAACCACATGATATAGCTGAGAACTTTGACAATGAAGGTAATGTGTTCTATTCACAACAGAACACTTATGCACCACAACCATCACATCAGATCAATATTCATCATCCATTTCCAGAAAAAATATCAATGATCTACCAAAACCCATATGGCCCTCCAAATTTTGTCTCAATTATTGATAGACCATTTAACTTTAGTAATATCCAAGGCTACCCAAATCCTTACCCTTGCGATGAGACAAAACTGTTTATGCAAATCCCTAAATTTCTAGAATGTCATTGTCAAATTTCAAGTTTATCCAGAGGATGTCATTATGAAATGTTTTTTAAGATCTATGAGGGATAGTGCAAGGGAATGGTTTAAAAAATTTCTTGTGCAAAGTATATCTTCATCGGAGGATCTGAAAGAAATATTCTTGAGCCAGTATGAGGAAAAAGATGATGATGATGAAGAAGATAATGATATACATACTCAAAGCCAAGACTCCATTACAAAATCAGAATGTGGAGTTCCCCCCTTCGATTCATTTTTTGATATAAGGAGATATAAGGGAGAATCTACGAGATCTTTATACAATAGGATGAAAGATGTTTATATGCAATTACCTCCTCGTTGTAGGTCTACAAAGCCCCTATTTGTCGCACTATTTCTAAGAGCATCGAAGCCTGGATCAACTTATTATCCAAGATCGTTAAAGCAACGTGGCTTGGATGCAGCAAATAAATTTATTGATTCCATGCTTGGGACAATGTACTTGGATACTGGCAATAGTAAATCTAGTAGTAATATCATGGAATCTCAAACAATGCAACAAAAAAAGGAAGCATGTGCTACTAGAATTTCTAATGATAATTTTTTTGATTTGGAAGATGATTGCAGCATTACTGATATTGGTGGGGACACATCATCTGGAGAGTACATCAACAATGCTTTAGAAGCTGAACTAGAAGAAGATATTGTGTCATCCAACAATGAACATATGGAGAGTCTTTATTGCATGACAAATTGCGATCCAGATTGTGGAGATGAAATGATGGATGTTGATCTTCAACAAGATGATTGTTGCAGTTAATATGAAGATTAAGAAGAGGTTGGAGACATGGTTGAAGATATGGAAGCAGATACCTATTCACTTAGCAGTGAGAAAGTTTCAGATTTGTTAACACTTGAATACTAGAGATGTGCACTTAAAGATGAGTCCAAATTTTTGGCTCCAACCTACATTTGTTTTGACAATGAAAGTAATAATTCATGTGACCCCATGTGCATCCATCATAGTGACGAGGAATTATTTGAAGGTGATCAAGGATCCATGTCTGTCCAAGAAGAGGTATGTGACTTGAATATTTTTTGCTTACAAAAGGAAGATATTGGTTTGCATGTAATTGTTTATGAGTATCCAGCATTTGTTGATCCAAGTATGTATAAAGAAGACTCTATGAATCAAAAGTGTGGGTCAATGCCAACTGGTGATAGGAAAGAAGTGGAGAGTAATTTGATTGTTTCAGAAAATACTGATGAGACAAAAAAAAATTATTTCCCAAAAAAGAATTTAGATTTTCAAGTCCCAATGCAGTTGTTGGATCATTCAGAAACATATGATAATGATCATGCCTATGAATGTATTGTTGAATGTGGATACACTTTTCATGTTGAGGGTGATAAATATTTTTTTGTGATAATTAGAATGATGAAATGCAGAGTGATGAAGTAAATATGAATCTAGTTGAATACTATAATTTCCTAAAGGTTTTCAATGGCAGTGCAAGTTGCGGGATAGGTGGAATGGATAGTTTCAAGAGAAGCCTGATGAGCTCTATTCAAAACAAAATCTATGACAAAGGAAAGTGCAAGTTTTTTCTTTTGGGTGGCTTGGGGCCATCCTTTATGGTTTAAATTTTGAACCATGGCAAGTACAGAGGATTAAGGATTTCCAGTGTATGGATAATTCTTAGCAATGCCTTTTTTTTTTAAATTATTTTCCATGCACAGTAGTTTAGGGTTTCCCATTCTCCATTTGCTCCATCTTTCATATCATTTATCTATTCATTCCCCCCATATACCACTACCTTCATTTTAATATCCTTTTCTTTGCTCGGTCTGCTCTACCAAAGAATTCTAGATTCTTGCAGTGATTTGCTAAACCACTCATCCCCAACCGGAGGCACTATTAGAACCCAAAATTTCCATGAAATTTCCTAGGGTTTTCCTATTATTTTCCATATAATTCCATGAAGATCTTGATTTTTCCCATTTAAATCCCATTATTAGCTTATCTTTCTATAATAATTCATTTACTCCCCCTTCAAAGGGCCCAAAAAAATGATACTTGTATTATACCTCTTTATAAATTTTGAACCTTTAAATGCCTACACTTTTTATCGCTTTACCGCGACCTCCCACAAAGGGGCTCGTGGTATGGTGGTGGTAGACAATGGGCTGGCATGATGTTTTACCACCACACTGCACGCGGTCAATTCATTGATCGCAGTGTCACAGTGGCGGTCAGATAATTGGTAGGAAAAGAGGCAAAAAGCAAAGGCAGTGGTGCAGAGTGGCTACCGCGGTACTGTGGCCGTTAGGGATGGAGACTACGGTGACTGCGGTGATGGTGAGTTAGCAAAGAAGATGACCATTGGTGGCTACTGCAATGTCGCACATAGCAAAGACATCAACTGCAGTGACTGTGGTGGACGGGATGAAGCAACTAGCAGAGATAGCGAGGTGAACAGCCAGCGGTTAGTAAAGAAGTCACCGGGGTACTACTTGAGGTGAAAGGAGAGACTGTGGTAATAGCTAGCAGAAGGTGGTGAGACAACAAAGAAGCTGACTACCATGGTACCACAGACGGTCACCATAAAGACCACGGTAGCACGGTAACATTGGAGGTAGCGGCCAAGATAGACCGTGGTGTTCGTGTTAGATGGGAGATAACAACGAAGTTAACAGTGAATGCTTGTCACCGCAATACCATGGGAACAAAGAATAAAGACCACGATAAAGTGGTAAGATAAAGAAAACCACATGGAATAAAGTAAATAGAGGTGAGATAAATATAAAAGCTATAAAGTGAAAAATAAAAGGAAGAACTATTGTAAAAAATATTTAATTTTCTAAGAGGTAATATAATTAAATATTTTAATCTATGTGATAAAATACATGCAGTTGTAATGGGTTAATGAAGGGTCATGACTCTTCAAATATTGTTGTATAAAATGTATTGAAAAAGTGAGTGAGAGAGGGATTAGAAAAGAAAAGAAAAAGAAAAAGGAGGAGGTAGTTAGAGTAGGAGTTAGATTTTTCTCGAGAAGGGACTGGAATGTAAATAATGATAGAGCCTTTTTGAAGTGGATCAATGGATAGATCATTTTGAATTGGTGAAACTTTTTCTGTTTTCAGTTATTGTGATATAATAATTTATATTTCTTATGTGGGTTGTCTCTAACTTGAAGTCATAAATCATTTAAATCAATGTATCAAGCATATGTTTGATTTATCATAGTGCAAATTTCACTCTATGTGATTTGGTTGATTGTTGTTTGCAAGTCCGAGTTAAAATCTTTTAAACAAGTCACAGTGATTTAGTATTTATTTTGGATTGTTGAAGTACAACTTGATAAGAAAATATTCTAGAACTATTTATGCAAGCCATAAATTAATGAAGTCATGTGCCAGTCATTAGGTTTCATTTTTCAAAGTGCCTAACAACTAGAATTATGATAGAGAGGGAAAAACATACAATTCTTGATAATTTGACTCCATTGCCCATGTGGATAGAAGGCACTAATCTACCTCAACCCAGAGATAAGATTTCATAAAAATAATATTTTCAAATCCCTTCATTTGTACAATAGGAGTAGGAGTGGTTTTAGTGGTTTTGTCTATCCACTTCCATTTTCCATTGTGGGTAGATTGTTGCATCAGGAAATACATTTAAATCTGCATCATTCATTAGGTTCACCCACCTAGGTCTAGCAGAACCTAAAGAGAAGAAGGTTCCATTGCATCAATTCACCTTGTACGTTGGCCAAAAGCATTGTGAAAGCTTGGCAACCTCTCGTGGTTCAAACCTACGTTTTTGAGAAGCAAGACCGCCTAACATACTTTAATCGTTGACATCCTTTATCATCAAGGTCTTGATGGAACCTTACTTTGATGTTTAGAACACAACAAATTTGAGACAAGCTTATACGAGGTTCATGAGGGTATTTGCGGCACTCATTCGAGTGGAATAAATCTAGTGAAGAAACTCCTCCATTTAGGATATTATTGGGCATGCATGGAGAAAGAATCTTATCA
The DNA here is from genome assembly GCA_007115665.2 of Sequoiadendron giganteum. NCBI lineage: Eukaryota > Viridiplantae > Streptophyta > Pinopsida > Cupressales > Cupressaceae > Sequoiadendron > Sequoiadendron giganteum. The sequence goes on from CM021102.1 coordinate 60,766,563, forward strand.
GTTTGTAAAGAAAATTTAAAAGTGAGAGATTCACAGTAATTTGATTCATGCACCAGCACAAGAACTGCATCCCTTCACATCAACATGGCCCTTTTCTCAATGGGGCCTAGATCTGGTAGGAAAAACAAATCCCTCTTCATCCAATGGACAAAAGTTCATAATAACTACAAAATACTTCACAAAATGGATAGAAGCAGTGCCTCTTACAATAATCATGGGGAAAAAGATCTCGTCATTCATCTTGAATTACATAATATTTTGGTATGGCATCCCTCAATCTATTATCACTACTAATGGACGACCTTTCGAAAACCAAGATGTTCAAGAATTGTGTGAGAAGTTTCACATCCAACATCGTTTCTCAACACCATACTATCCTCAAGGAAATGACCAAGTGGAGGCCTCTAACAAAACAATTCTAAAAATCCTCAAGAAGATGGTAAATTATGTTGGAGGTGATTGGCATGTTCAACTAAATCCTGCACTATGGGCCTACAAAACTAGTATTGGAACACCAACAAGAGCTACACCTTATGCCTTGGTAAATGAATCAGAGGCCATACTACCTATTGAAGTAGAGATTCCATCACTCTTTGTATCACTCAGAGGAATCATTTCAGATAAGGACTATAGGGTATCCAGATTGCAAGAACTAGAATTATTGGATGAGCATTGTCAACAAGTTGTTAATCATCTCACAACATATCAACAACGAATATCAAGGAGTTACAATCATAGGGTAAAACCTAAGATTTTTCAAGTTGGCGATTTGGTTCTAAAAGTAAACCCAAGAAATCAACAGGACAAGGAAAAGAAAGGAAAATTTGAGCCTAACTGGCTAGCTCCTTTTGTCATCATATCAGTGTACGGATCAAGAGCTTATCAACTATCAATGTCAAAAGGGGATTTGTTTGATGAACCTATCAATAGTATCCATCTCAGAAAGTTCTATACCTAAATTCCTAATGCACGGGTCATACTTTTGAAAAGTGGTTTCCTTGACAAAAACCTGGCAAACAGATGTCTTGGCAATGAAAAATACGAAAAAAAATACAAAAAGAGAAAAATGGGAAAAAGAAAAATATACAAAACAAAGAGTGTAATCAAAACATATGGTGAAAACCTAGAAACAGGCATCGTATGGGATTCTAAACCAGATTTCCCATCTATTTTTATACATATCAGGATCATTAGTTTGGCAGTCATTACCATTTTATCTCATATCATTTGTCTTGCCATCATCACATCCATTATCAAATCATGTCACATGGTCATGTCTCACTCTAGCTTGGGGGAAACATCTAGATATCATTGGGGGAAATGAGAACATTGGTCTTATCAAATGGGAAAACAACAGTATGACAAGAAAACAAAAACAATTATCAAAGCGCAACATCAATTGCCATCGGAAAAGCATCAAACATCTGTATCATATCAAAAAATCCAAAAACAGGTCAAAAGGTCAGTCTAGAAAAGAAAAACCAAAATCATGAGTCTGTGTCAGTCGAACTACGTGGTCTCTGCATGTGTAACATAGGCAAGGCTAATCTTTGATCAGCCCCCGAGACCCCAAGGATAAGTTAGTAAGTGAGGTCTTTGGTCAAAATCTCAGAAAATCGCAAAAACATCACAAAATCAGGATGGATGATTTAATCTGAATAATTATTGAAACACTTTAAGTAAAAGGTGGATAAATTGTATTTTGTTTGATATTATCATTTCTTTGGAATAACTCAATGATATAAATGAACTAGAGAAACAAGGAAGAAGAATGATATTTTTATTTTCTGTTGTCTGTAAGTTAATCATATGAATGTATGAATTGTTGGGGGATGTGCTATGAAAATTTATCACCGATGACATTCAAAATTCACACATTGAAATGATTAATCACTACCTTTTTATGCAATGAATGTTGAGGTCATCTCGGTTCAATTATACCTAGATGCTTGTGTTCACTTGCAATATCAAAAAATCATGAAATTAGTACTCAGGTCGTCATTGGTCTAACATATACCATTTACACTTGTACTCACTTTCAACATCCTAAAAATCTCTATGATGATACCAAGTACAAAAGTACTGTTAAAATGACAATGGTCTGCATATAGTTGCATGATAAAATTATATTGCATTCATAATAAATTCTACATCTGTAGAGTGATTGTTTCATAAGGGATTCAAATTGACGATTATCTTTTCTACAAATATTTTTGAGAATACTTGACATTAAACCAAAAATCATCCAAAAACATATAGGAGCATCATCTCATCATTCATGCATTTAACATTAAATAATTATACATTTATCATACCATTTTCTTCCAACATCATATCATGAATAAATACATCATGTTCATCATTCATTACATTAACGTCCATCAACACCATATCATTTAAATAAATTATTATCATATGCATATGATCAATTTTTAACCCATACATCATTTGTCATTTGTAAATTGTATCACAAAATTTCATCATCCATCCATTATCATTCATCACAAAATCATCATTTTATTATCATTGTCACATTTAAAATATAAAGCATTTACCATCCATACATTTCATCATATCATAAATGAATACATCATAGGTTATCATTCAACATCACATATCCATACATCCATTATCATATATCATAAATCAACATTATTATCCATACATCCATACATCCATACATCTTAAAACATCATTTAACACATCATAACATCCATACATCATAGATCATCATGTAGAACATCATATAAAATATCATCATCCATCCATTATCATTCATCACAAAATCATCATTTTATTATCATCATCGCATGAAATAAAAGCATACATCATAGAATAATAAACCATCATAAATAGAAATCACTATATATAATATATATCATCAATGTCAAGTATACATCATATCTCAAAAATAATGTCTCGAAATCACAATACAACATCTATGATCTGCTGCTACCAGAATGAGCAGGCCCAGTAGGACCAGTACCACCACCACCCCCAGAAGGACCACGATCTTTGGAATCTCCTTATAGAGGCTGTGTCATACCCTCGCTAATTATCTGGGTATGAGTCTGACCAGATCTCGATGGAGCATAGTTGACTCTACGATCAACAGTCACTGCATCAAGATACCTACCTTTGTAGAACTCTACCTCTCGGCTAGCCTGCAAAACCTCCCTCATTTAATCTACAACAAAAGTACCATCGGCTACTCTTTGTAGTGTCTTGGTCGTCTCTTGTGCACTCTCAGCAATTTTTCTAGCACTGTCTCACTTAGTTCTCAAGGTATCAACCTGAGTTTGAACAACTGCCAACTGTCCCTTTACCTATGCTAATGCTTGGGCATGAGCCTGTGCTTGGGTCTCAATCTGAGTCTGTGTCTATACTAGCAAACCTTGTGCTTGTACCAAGTATCCCTATAGAGTCTGTACCCGTGTCTACAGACTAGCAATCTATCTCTGCTAATCAACTTATGACACTACCACTAGATGATGGGCCAACACTGACAAGCCCCACCCCTCTGCCACCTCCACCACCACCATCACTGTCATCACTTCTACTATCACCACTGCTGATCTCAGTATTGTTTCCTAATTGGGTATCATCCCCACTATCCTTAGAACCCTCAATAGCATCCTCCTCCATGGGTAACAGTGCTAGCTCATTAGGAATAGTAATATGAGGATGTGGAGATAATGCCAAAAATGTTGCATACTCCTCTATCACGGGTGCCTCTACAATATCTCTGCACATATCCCAAGTTGATGGCTATAGAGTCTTGTACCCCTCCACTAGTTTATCATATGACAGGCATGGCCCCTAATCAACTACATCACTCTATCACCAGGCATAATGGGCTACCCCCTGAGGCATACACTATACAATGCCATACTTCCTATACACCCACCGCAATAGAAATCTCTCCAACACAAACGAGGTCTTGCCAATCTAGTACATGGAATCACATAGATACCCAAGCACTGCATAATTCTCATCCCACTAATCACAGTCTAGATATGACCACTCTCCATGTCATTGAAAACTCGTCTTCGATGCTCTAACTTACCCATCTGAGCCTGGGTAATTATACCTCTATACCTAAAAACATCCGGTCTGCCTGCAAGTCTGTCAACAACTAGAAAATTGTTGAGCAATGGAAAAATGCTCCCATGCCCACACCTGTAAAAGTGTCAACCCTATTGATAAGCTACATGATCCCAAGTATACCACTGAATGTAAATCATGGTACAGATGTGTTAGCATACACATCCCCCATGCATATCGCATCCCATGCTCTCCAAAATCTGGCCCCAACCCATAGAGAATCCCTTTGACCTGCAATCAGGACAAAGGAAACCTCCAATGAATCTGGCTAATACTACTAGCAGTGAAGCATATGCATCAGCTATCATCCGCCATCGGACACTCGGTCTGGCAATGTGCTGATTCTGAAAGACTCAATGGAGAGAATCTCTCCCACCAGCCTCATGTGAATCATATACAAAAATCACTCCCATAAATAGAATCCACAGTATTCGCCACACATCCTTGGGTGTGACCATCATCTCACTGATGGGTAGATAGAAAGTGTTATGGTCAATATGCCACCGCTTGGCCAAAGTAGTAAGGAGACCCTGATTAATCCTAATCTGGGGCATATCAAGTAGACTATTAAGGCCACATCAACCTATGATCTAAATCTCATCTGGAGTCAAATGGGGAATCAAATTGGTGGTCCAAGGAAACCTCTCTCGCATCTGGAGAGTACCCAGATCCTCCTATTTACCATGGAAAGTTTAAAATTAGTGCACTATGTCAAGAATCAAAAGTCAATCTACTATCAGATCCAATCAAACTTTGGTAAGAATTTTAGATCAAAATTCATGAACAAAAATCAACAAACCTCACCTATCATGAGTTTTATCAGATATGAATCATTCCTCGCCTATCATGAGGATTATGAAAAATAGGATTATTTCTCACCTATTATGAGAGTAAGTCTTATTAAATCATCAAAATCAGTCATTAGGGAATTTGGATAATCAAATCATACCAAACCAAAGAATGGACATGATTGGAATTCATGAAATCAAGGTTAGCTATGTCAAAATCTGTAATTCTAACATGGATGCACTAAAACAGGTATCCAAAGCGCTAAAACTCAAAAGCTCTTCTTTATCAATTAGATGCACTAAAATAGGCATCCAAAGTGCTATTTTACTCGAAGCACTATTTCGGCACTTCGATGCACTATAACAAGCATCTAAGGTGCTACTTTACCCAAATCATTGTTTTACCGCATCAATGCGCTAAAATAGTCCATCAAAGTGTTGCTTTACCAAAAGCACTATAACAGATCATCGATGCGCCAATTTATTCCATGAAAGCGCTACAAATTTCTAGGCGCTAAGATTCAACATTGAAGCACTAAATCAGACTACCTAGGCGCTAAATCATGAAAGCGCTAAACTATCTAATGAAAGCACTAAAATAGTTTACAGATGTGCTACATCGGAGTGCAAAGCACTACATCGTGACCTTGATGCACTAATTTAGAAAAAAATGTTAAAGCATGAAAAATACATGAAAATTGAGAAAATTTAAAATATGAGGTGGATTACGGGTACATACCTGAGGTTTGTAGGAAGTCGTTCGTTGGTGACATCACACACACTCGAAACAATGAGTGTGGTAGGGGATAGGCATCTTGCTCCAACTGGGTCAATCACTAGGTGTTGAAAGTCAAAAAGTGCAAATGAGATTGAAAATGACCTTTTGAACTTTATATATATTTTTGAAATGGCATTTTGGTGCGTTTTCTTTTATTTTAATTAATTTTATTCATGGAATTAATTGAAATTCATAAACAGGCTATATTTTCTTCATCAATGTTGGGGGATAAATTATTTTTTCATCAAATCATCATGAAATTTTGAAAATTCAGGAAAATCATCAAATCATTAATTTATCTCCTGAGGTGGCATATTATCGGCAATCATGTGAAAATCAATATCTGGGGCATGTCTAGGGCATGCTGATTTTTTTTCATCGATACTGGTAGTAGTAGAAAAAATTTCTTTGAAGCAATGCGTAAACACATCACTTCAAAGAGGGGAAAAATGTATACACCTAAAATTGGTCTTGAGAATCTGATTAATTAAATACAAATTATTTGATTAATTATCCTAAATTCCTCTACTATTGAATAAATAGAAATATTTATTTATATAGTTCACGTTCATGTCACATTTAAATTCTTCTAATCTTAAATAAATAAATAAAATTAAATAATTTGTTTGATTTAATTATCATTTCCCTATTTTATTCTATCACATAAAATCTGAAATTAATTAAACAAAGATCAAACACTTTACTAATTAATTATCATATTCTTCTATTTATTTTAATAAACAACTTCTATAGTTTATTTTATTAAATTATTTATCCCTCTTTTGCTAATTTAAATAAATCAAAAATATATAAATTAAGGCATAAGTAATATTCTTCTATATGTCCTCAAAACAAATTAGATATCCTATGTCTAATTTATGTCAAAATTAATTGATTGAAACTTCATGGGAAGGATTGGAAACAAATTGCAAATTTATCTCTCAATCCTCTTCCATCAATCCTTCCTCTTCTCTTGCCTGGTGTTTTCATGGGCAGAGACAATCCCCAAAATCTTCTCAATCTCCTCCATCTCTCACCATTCAATCCTCCAGATTGAATCCAAGCCTTTCTTTACCATCCTTGTGCATTTCTACAACCATGAAATCTATAAATAAAGCTTCATTCAACCAAGAAAAGGATCCCAAATTATCAAGCTTATGCACTCTTACTCTTTAGGAATTCAAGCATCAAGCATCAAGCATCTAGCATCCAAGCATCCAACATTCTAGAATCACAATCATGGCTGCCTCCTGTAGCTTCTTTCATCAATTTTCATGTCAATCCATGCTATATTAGCTTCTTTTGTCATCTATATTTTATCATATTAGCTTCATTTCATTGCATCAACATCATTCCATTCTTTAGATTGTCATTTTAATAGTTATAGTGTTATTTAAATCTGAGAGCACAATAGCTTAATAAATCTTTGAAGATAGGAGACAATGAGACACTTTCAGTAGATTATTAGCTTGATCTTTGATACAATGTTTCATTAAGAAGTGTTTTATTCTTTTACACCTTATTCACACTTACAATACCATTCCCCAAACATTGTGAATTCCCCAAATTTGAAAAAATACAATGGAAAGACAGATCCCATCGATCATGTAAGGGAATTTAGAACTATGAGTGTTGAATTTTCCCATGAAGACACTTACTTAATGAGATTATTACCATGCAGTTTGGGAGGGGAATGTATGCAATGGTTCTCTCAATTACCTTTAGGGATCAAATATTTTGAGGAATTAGTCAACAAGTTTATCACCCAATACTCATATAATATTCAACATGAAATAACAATGAAGGACCTTTGCAATGTCAAACAAAAGAAAGGGGAATCATTCCTAGTATTCTTGCAAAGGTGGAGAAGGTTATTCGTGAGGTATCCCTGTCCCATACCAGAAAAATAAAATATGCAGGTATTCATTGAAAACTTAATGATGACATGACTTATAGGCTTTAATTACAGTGTCCTCCAACTTTTAAAAAATTGATCAAAAATTAGATCAAGATTGAGGAATCCTTGGTCAAATGATGAATTCTAAAAATTTATAACGAAAACAACTCAACCAATTCCTCCAACAATGACAAACCAAAGTTTTGGAAAAAGTACAAAAATAATGGCAATGATATTTCAACTGAAATGCATAATGCTAAACCATTCTTCAATTTTTTCAGGAGGCACCTCAAACACCAATCAAAAGATGACCCAAAATACCAACCAAAGCAACATACATATTACCCACCAAGGAAATACTCAAAACAATCAAAATGACACAACATATAGGACCTTACCATATCGAAGAACAAACAATCATCGAAATTTTACACCTTTGGGTCAATCATATGAATCTGCATTAAAAGAACTTATTGCAGAAAACCTCATTATTCTAACTAGCACTCGAGGGTTTGAACCCAAAGTTAAATCATCATGGTGGAATGAAGCCCATTTTTGTTAATTTCATCGATGCAAAGGCCACCTAACCAATAGTTGCATGCAATTAAAACACAAGATATAAGATTTTATTGACAATAAGGTCATACAAATTGAAGAATCCCAAGAAAACATCGATCATGGGGTATTCAAAAACCCTTTGCCAACTTATGATAAAGGAGAATCATTTAACATGAATGGAAAAGGAAAAGCTGTGAACTATGTTTATGATGACACCATCTATCATATCTTAGTCATTGAAGATCACACAAATGACATTAAAATCAATAACACACCAGATCATTTTGCAACCAACCATCCAATCAACAATACCATCATTCTCTCTAATCAAGTCCATAATACCCAACAAGACATGGTTGCAATAGATAGTCAAATTAACATCATCAAGATCAAAGGAAAACAAGACAGTATACCTATAAACGTGACCACAAGGGCACAAACCAAATATGTTTTGAAAGGAAACACTTCCAAAACACCTGATGCCCCATCTCATAAATATAAAATTGTTGATCAACTCTAGAAAATTCCCGCACAAATATCAATATTAGAGCTCCTTAAAATATTACCTTCTCACAAGGAGATCTTAGCAAAATCCCTAGTTGATACAACAGTACCAAATGATTTGGATATGCACTTTCCAAGCCATGCTAGGACATCTAGTTGTGAATTATTTCTTATCATTTTTAGAAAATGACAACGTATCTCTCACCCATCCTCATAACACAATGCACCATATTGAGGTCCTAATCCATAAAAGTCATGTCAAGCATGTTCTAAAAGATGGAGGAGTCTATCTTAATATTTATAATTTAAAGCTTATCTATGCACTAGGGTTCTCTAAAAATGCAATAGACGCAAGGAAAAAGATCACCATCAAAGCATATGATGATGAGGAAACAACTTCAAAGCGATTGATAGTGCTACCAATTCAGGTTGGTCTGATTTAGAAAGATGTGGTTTGTCAAGTTTTGGATAAAGATCTTACATATAATATACTCTTGAGTCATCCTTTGATCCATGAAATGCAGGTTGTCCCTTCAACATATCATCAGTGTCTAAAATTTGCTTGCAATGGGAAAGATATTACCATTCCTTCTTATTCCAATAGTCCCCAACATTGCAACACCCTTAAGGTTGTCTAGGATGTGTTTATGCCTCATAACCAAGAATTTCCTGATTCCACCTCTGACACCTCCAATAATCCAAGTCAAAAAAATCCATTGTCAAATATGCTAGCCACATCCTCCAATGAAGTAAGTCATCCATGTTCCTCATCCAACCAACTTGATAAAAAGGAAAAACCTAGCCTCTCTGCATCTACCAATCCTAAAGCCCAGCTTAATACTTTGGCCAAATAGTTTGAGAAGAAATTCCAAGTTAACGAAAAAGGTGTAGGTGAGTATTCTATTGAACAATCCATTTGCCTCTCACAGTTAATTTCACCAAAATCGTATGGTCAACCATCAACCTCATCACAATCAACCCCACAACCTATCACACTTTTTAATGGTCAATTCATCAAAGCAAGCACTCAATGCAAGAAATTTGATGACAAAGATATCTTGAATTGGCTCTACAAGGCTGAAACTAATTCCCAAGAATAAATGGCTAATGTCCAAACCATTCAATATGGAAAAGGATTCTCGATCTTTGAAAAAATGGGCTATGACGGACAAGGACCTATTAGCAAAAGGAAAGAAAATATTTTCGAACCCATCCAACCCATTATAACAAATCCCAATGACAAGATAGGGTTAGGTTATAAATAACATCAAAAGGATGAAGAAATAAAGTGTTGTGCCCTCAACACACACGCCTCGTTTGGAATGGGGACCCTCTTTACTTCGCCTTTCCAGGTCATTTTGTCACCACCTCATTTTGTGTGACCCCATTTTGGTATTTTAGATGGTCGGCGTGCCTCCGAAGTCTCATCTTAAGTTGATCATGTTTCACCCCTCAAAATTTGCAAAGTCTTGAATCCTCACAGAGTTCCTTTGGTATTTTTCCTTTTTCCAAGCACCCTTGGAACCTTCCAAGTCCAGCTCGCCGCATTTCCCTTGCTAGATTTTTGGGTTGCTTTTGCTCTTTCAAACAGTCACCGGCCCACATCCTTTCGACCTCCGAGGCCCATCTCCTTGCTCATTTTTAAAAAAAATATGCTACAACAAGTCATCCTTCACATGGTCCAGGCCCAGTTCGCCGGATTTCTCTTCCTGAGATTTCTTTATGCGTTCGCTATTTCAAACGACAGTCGACACATATATTTCTGGCCATTGGACCTTGGGTCTTTCTTTGTAGATGATTTTTACTTGGCATTTCATATGGCCTTGAGATCACATCCTTTCGGTCTCTAGGTTGCAGACCTCCCACCGCCGTCTTGAAAATTGAACTCACCAACCTTTTGGCCTGTCGTACATGCATTAATTAAGTGCATTAAATGCACTTAAGGGTATAAATAAATTGGGTCGACCTATCATTTTCACATGTCAAGAAGTTTAGAATAGTTTCAGACCTCTCGAGCCTTTGTCGATTGCCACCTTCGAGCCCGTCGCCTTCCTTTGTTGTTCCTCGCGGATTCAGTAACTCTATTCATTAGTTTCTTGGGGCAAATTTGTTGTCTGTATTCCCACTATGCTTTTGGTGATTTTAGGTTAAAATGATGGGTAAAAAGGGATAAAAAGAATTCATTTAATAGAGGGACAATAGTTCTAGAAAACCCATGTGATGAAATATGAAGAAAATCTATCAAACCATCAAGTAACGAACTTTGAAGCTTCTTCGCCCCAGTGTCGTTCTTCCTACAGGGTACTTGCAGCCTCTCAGCCCGAGCCTTCTTGTCGCCCGTGACCTCGGTTTTCCTTTGATGGTTCTCCATTGAAGTTACAACAACCCCACCAAACTCCCTTCGGATCCCAATTCATGGACCTTCGACTGCAGACCGCCATCGTAGCTTTGTCATTTCTAACGACTACCAAATGGTTGCCTTCTAGCCTCCGAGCCTGGATCATCTTTCAACCGCATGAACAAAATTATAAAACCCAATTCCTTGCCCTCGTTAGGTCCCAATCGTCGGACTTCCACCGTCGAGACTCCGTCCTGTCTCGACCTCACAAAAGGGAAAATCAAGACCATCCCTCCAACCTCCGGGCCCTGATACTCTAATTGTTGGCATCACTAAACAAAGAAACATAGAAGGAAAAATCCAAGCTCGGGTTTACTCTATCAGGTTTCTCCCATCGGACTTCTACTTTTAGCCCACCATTCTAAACGACCATCCTCGAATGACTTCCTGACCTTCGTGGTTTGAGCACCCAAACAACTAAAGATTTACAAAATTATGCCAGTCGTCCTTCAGCCTCGTGGGTCCCGGACCCTGAAAATCTACCTCTAGAATGCCATTTCACTTGAGATGTTCCAAACGGTGGAATCCTAATGGATTTCCCTCCTCATAACTCTAGGTGCCCCAATAATGATCCAAACGCCTCCTAAACAAACCTTGACACACATGCTCAAATTGGACCCTCTCCTACATGAACGTTTCAAATCATCAAAATCTAAAGACAAGAGAAACCATTCAAAATACTCTGCCTATTTGCCTTTCAAAACAACATTATGACCAAGGAAGTCTGGCCTCTGGTGCCCAGACCGTCCAAAATCCCTTTAGTAAACTACTGATGGCAATTTTGACTAAATGTTAGATTTTTGAGTGATGAACTATCCAATCTAACGATGTTTTGCAGGGATTTGGCTAACTATTGGTGTTTTCATGCTTGATTATACTCACATTTCCTCTATGTGTAGGATATATGGAATCAGGTGCAGAAACCTCAGGGGCAGTCATGGAGAAGGACAAAGGAAAGAAAACAGGCAAAGACCCTCATGGAAAAGAATACAAAGACGAAATGAAGTACTAGTCCCAAGGGGAGCCATTGCAACCTAAGGTCAACACCAATTGGAAAGAGGTATCTAACACCAACATTAGACATGTGGATATTGATGAATTCATTCAAAGGATCGGGGTCAGCCCTAAGACATAAAATGCAAGACTGATCAGAAGCAACGAGATAGCCAAATCTGAGGGTTTTCGTCCCTCTCTTGTTGCCCCCAAACTAGTAATGGCTTGTAGGGAGGCATACCAGTTGGAAACTAGAACAATTGTAGATAGGGATGGAAACATGTTGGACGACATCTTAGCCAAAGGAATAAAAAAGACCTTCCATATCCCTACCTTCAGGGATATGGAATTTCCAATCATAAAAGAGTGCAAGGAAATGTGGGACGAAGACCCAATGAAATGTAACAAGCTCATAAATCAACATTGGCTCAAGGAGAAGAGGGGAAAAATTGCAAAGGTTCCTTAGGAGATCTTTCACAGTGACTTTTATGAAGACTACCATGATCTAGTGACCCTACTAAGCAAGGTAATGGGCCTCCCTACTACGACCTACTTTCAAGAGTGGATGGTCTACTTTGTTTAGCATATTCTTCATGGAGAGGAAGATACTACATTTTACTAGGGTGGGATAAACAACGATTGCTTCCACGAGCAATTCATGAATGTCAAAAATATCTCCAAATTCTATATGATATCTTACCTAGTGTACTCATTGGTCGAGCAAAGAAAATACAGTGGTTTGTTTAGAGCTTCGAATGAAGAACCTGGAAGGGACCTCAAGGTCTATGATAATTACCCTCAATTGCAATTCAGGAATTTTAAGAAGGTCTACTATAGGGTAAATGATTCTTTCATAGGCTACATCATTAGGCTGCTCGGGGGTGAATTTGAGAGGAGAATATACCATAGTGCTTGGGATTTTCTCAAACAGTATGCCTTCTTGTTCATTCAATATCCTAAGTTTATATATATCCATGCTCAAGGCTTCTCGAAAAGACCAAACAAGCTACCTCGGTATCCCAATAACCAGATAATATTGTTGAAACTTTCTCAGTAGTTGTGGAATATTCACACCCTTTTAAGAAACAAGAATCTAGTTGGGATTCCTTATCCCCTTTCTTTAAGCCAAGGGGTGTAAAAACTCTATACCTTGCAATATTCCTAAAAATTAGAAAAAGAATTAGTCGAATATCATTTTAGACTCCACATGGCCCGCCCACAGATGGATCAATATGGCCACATAAGAAAGAAACTTGGACACGAATACACCCATCTTCATAGAATTGAATATTTATGGGCTACTTGTCTAGATGATATGAGGTGCGGCTAAGGCATTACATGTGGATGACCACATACTTTGTGAAAAAGGGTGAAGCTATTCCTAGTGTTTGATCAAATGGAAGAAGACAAGAGCTCTATGATAGACCCCAGGTATAATGCAATTGCCAATCTACCACTACCACTGATTGTTTGGAATGAGCAAGAGGTTGACGACCTCAACATTCTGACCAATCCCATAGAGGCTTGCAAAAAAGAATGGATTGATGGGAAATTTGCCCGATTGAAGCAACAAGGGATCGTCTTGACCTATAAGGGGCTAGAAAGTGAGCCAAGTGGATTAGATGGTGGGGTAGCTAATACATCAATAGGAGAGATGTCAAAATCCCCTCTACTTACTCACTCAAGGAAGAGAAAAGAGATTGATGAGCAACAGTCTAATCCAAAGGTGTATGCTAGAAAGACCTCGGAAGGTGAACCTTCCAAGAAACATAAGAAATCAAGAAACATCGCCAAAATTCCTATAATTCAAGAAGATCCACTCCATGAGGGAGAATAAATGGAGGTTGATAAACTAGAGTCTCCATCTATCATATCCACTACTGCAACCTATACTATTGGTTCTACCATCCCGCTTATCCCGCTTGTAGCAGTTGCTACCTCTACGCCCGTGGTGGATATCTTTGTCAACCTTGTCTCTACCTCTCCCGCATCATAGGTCATATCAATGGATTCCTCCTCAGCCATCACCTCACCCCTTTCTTCATCATCCATGTCCTCATAATTTTCTCTTCCAACCACCACTGCTGCAACTACAATGTGTGCCCTCACCCTTTCGGAGTCCTTTGTTAAATATATGCAAAATGTGCCATTTGAACTCTTTGGGATGTTCACAAACCCAGTGGTGCAAGTTGACATTGCTCAAGTAATAACCAATCTCCTAGTTCCCCCTCCCCCTACTGAGCCACACACAATGGAGGCCACCATGCAGATTTTCAAGAATTTGTATAGACAACAACAAAGGGAGGCAACCAGGAGGTTAGAAGAGGAGGTAGACGACTACCATGAGCACCCTATATATCAGAATTGAGTAATTGATGAGGTCGTCTATGAATCCTCTAGTGATGATGGCGAGGATTTGAATGCAAAGATTATTGAAGAAACCTCTGACCCTGAGCTTGATGAGGAGCTAGCCAAGAAGATCAAGGAGATTGAAGAAAAGGAGGCTGAAAAATAGCCCATCATTGAAGAAAAGACCACCACAACAGAGATAGAGGGAAATAAATCTCCAATGGAGGGACATGACCACAACCCTAAGCATAATGAGGAGGTGTTCCCTCATGGTGAATAGGAATAAAAAGAAGAAGATAAGTCTGAAGAAGAGGTTGAAACTCATGAGAATCCAGAGACTAAAAAGCCTGAGGAGCATGGGCATGATGAAGAAAAGGAAGAAAGAGATACTGAAGGGGAAGATAGCCCCAAGGAACGCCTGCCCACTAAATTTACCATCAAACGCACGGTGTTCATCTAGGACTCCAATGAAGAAAAGGAGGATATGAGGATAGAGAGAGAGGCTCTCGAGGATAAAGATATTGAAACCAAAAAATATGAAAAGGAAGGTGACTAGGAATCACCCAAAGAAAAGTCCTCAATGCTCGATTGGTTGGAAAGGAAACTAGAGAAGAAGGATCTTGCTCTAAAGGATCCAAAAACAAGATTGAAGGCTATATTGGCCCTAGCTCAGATCAACACCAAGAAGGAGAAGAAGCCTCAAATCAGATCAAAGATGACAATGGATGCCTCTGGATCTAGAACAGTACAAGTAGCTACGTCAATGGTGGGAGAACAAGGAATAAGCTACAAACTCTCCACCATTGACTTGGGGATGGCCACGAGAGAACATAAAGTAGATCACCTTCAGGAGTCCGTCACCATGGTTGTGCATCCGATACAACATGATAAGATTTCAAAGGAAGATCTTAAGGCACAAGTGGATGATCTAACTGCCTACATCCAACAATGGTCATCAACAAAGGAGCAGCCTATGAAATATTTGGCCCCACCACAATTGTTGTCCAAAGAGAAAATAGACAAGATTGAAAGAAGAAAGAACTCAGCTAAGACCACAAAGAGCTAGTTCCGGTAAGTCTTGTATACTGGAAACATGGGCATTAGTCATGTTGTCAAGACAACAAACAAGTTCCTATATTTATAGATTTCTCTTGAGGGATCATGGAAGTTCTATACAAACTTCCTGAGGATATATGAGTCTGCCTACCTGAAGATTGAGGCTATCCTCAAGCTGCCAAGCACGACTTGGGATAAGGAAATAGCATTCAAGAAGGGTGATCACTAGCTGATAGATGTATGGAAATGATATTTTAGCAATCGAAAGGAAAGGTTGGAACAGGTGCTTGATAAGTTTGATCTGAATATCAATTGGGCCAAGGATGTTTTGGCAGATTGGAGCCGGTTCTTAAAGCTAATGATGGAGTATGACATGCAATTTGTACAAGTTGATCCAAAGAAAATAAAGCCTCATTTCCAAAAGAGGATGGAGGATAGGATGTCAGGTGAGATCACCACAAATCTCATGAGTTTTGTTGCTCGGGGCTTCACCCAGTCTGATTTGTTCAGAAACCATGCTACCAAGTATGATGAAGAATGGGAAAAGCTCTCCGGCAAATCTAAAGAATGGAGTTACCAAGTGTTGTGATCGAAAATCATAGAGATTGACAAACTCCAACCGGTGATTCTGAAATTCATGGAGTATGCTTCTTTGAAGAAGCAAGAAGTCAACCCTATTATTGGTGAAAAATTCCTAATAGAATAGCTGCAACAAAAGAGCAATCAACAAAAAGAAAAAATACTATAGTGTTGCCACTAGTGGACAAAATAAGGATAAGGAAAATGATGTATTTTAAAATTTAATATATTTGGGGGATAGGTAGAACCTTAGTTTGTAGTGAATCTTGGCCACACAATGCAAATCAATATTGTCCATTCATTCTACTTTTTGGACACTATAAATAGGGGGTCTCCTCTCATTTTCAAGAGGGATTTGAGTTGTTGTAATGACATGCTGCAGAAATTTTAATAGAAATACATTGACTTTGGCAGATTTATGAGTTTCTTTGCATGTTTCATGGTTCATCTCTCATAGTTAGTTGATTTCGTTAGATTTACTTTGATAGATTTACTAATGATGTTCTATGGTTGTGAAGATTTCTACTGTGTAAATGCCTTCCTAGTCTATAATTTTGGTTTTTTTCTACTGGTAGATGGTTGTGTAAAGTTAGTCTGGACTTAAATTAAGAGTTGTCTCATACCTTTTATCCTTTTTCATCACCTATATTGTGAATAAATGGTAAAATATTTGCAGTCCCTAGAAGATAGCACAAATTTCATGATACTGTGAAATTTCTGGTTAAGTGAAATTTTGTTTTAAGGAAGTTGTCCATAGTAGAAACCTTCATGATTACTATTCATTCATAGTTGCAGGTCCAGGAACTTCTTCTCTTCCTTTCCCTTTTTTATTTTTTTTAATAAGTAACCTATGTTAAGGTACATTGCACATTGCAAATCCAAATTTCAAGTCAAAATAGGAGTTCAAGATCATTGCCCGAACCTGAAGCAAAGTGCACATTGACTTCCCATTTCAAGAACTTCGTCGAAAGACTCAACTTTCTTCCATTAGACCTATCAGCATCAGTGAGATATTCTAGTGGTCATGTTCTTTTAAGAAAGAAACAAAGTAGGCCACTGCTCTTTTAATTTATTTGGATCTTCCACTTCAAAAGAGTGATGTACCTATGCATGCCTGTTTGGGAAAGTGCCATACCCATCAACACCACAAGGAGGACTAAAACAATTTTGTTGGTGAACCCTAGCTACAACCGAGTGATCATTATGGCCGAAATTCCCAGAAAGCAGATATGAGTGGGATCCTTATAGGAAAAGACCCTGCCATGATAAGGAAACTGATGTGATACGTACCTCCTTGAAGGAGGTACAAGCAGGGTTATGATGCATTTTGAGATGGATAAGCAGATAACTAGATCAAATGAAAGGCGATAAAACTCTAACAAGATAGATCGCTGCGAGAAAAGATAACATCATGTACCTTCGCCATGGCTACCACGATAGAGTACCATTCGGGATACTAGACCTCACACCAATGACATATGATAATCCCACTACCATTTCGGTACATCAGCTTATAGATTGGTTTCAATGACCGTCTTGATACCAAATGACAGACCGCCGATCAAGTTTCTCGCATTGTTACTCTTGAAATGGGTTCCTGTTAATCGCTCAATCTTCCTGCAGGGAGTGTAGATTTCCACATTCTAAAATAGTGAAATAAAAGAAAAAAAGATTTAGTTGGCCGAAAACCACCGATGGCGGTGTCTGGTCGAAAAAGATGCATCAAAGAAGTGTATCGGGTAGCCCTCTCAAAACCACTTAGAAGGATGGAAATTTGACGCTCTTCTTGAGCACTTCGAAAATAAATTCTGACTGGAACCAACATGATAAATATTGACGTACCAAAAATAAATTGAAATCTGGCTGGCGGAATCATTGACATAATTGGAGAAGCCTAGCTTTATCAATTTCTTTGAAGAAAGACAAATCAAATTTTCCTAATCATATGCAGACATGCTAGGGATAGATCTGGATCTCATCATGCATCATTTATCCCTTTTTCCAGGAATTAAACTAGTTAAGAGAAGTTTAAGAAAAATTTAAGAAAAATGCATCCTCACATTGCCCTATTGGTGAAGGTAGAATTAAAGAAATTATTGGATGTAGGATTCATCAGTCCCATTGACTATGCAAAGTGGATATCTAGCATTTTACTTATTTCAAAGCTTGATGGAAGCATATGAATTTCTATAGAATTCAAAGACCTCAACAAGGCTTTCCCAAAAGATGATTTCCCTTTGCCAAACATTGATATCATTGTGGACTTAACAGCAAGTTATGGCATGTTATCACTAATCGATGGCTTTTCTAGCTATAATCATACTAAGATAGCACCTGAGGACCAAGATAAGACAACTTACACTTTCCCATGGGGAACCTTCTATTGGAACGTCATGCCCTTCGGGTTGAAGAACGCAGGGGTCACATACCAGAGATCCATGACAACCATCTTTCATGAAATGATGCATACCTTCAAGGAAGATTATGTGGAATAACTGTTAGCCAAATCTAACACTAGAGAAGGACATTTGGATATATTAGACAAAGTCTTCACTCAACTAGAGAAGTTCAACGTCTACCTAAATCCAAAGAAATTTGTGTTTGGGGTAAAATCAACAAAGCTACTAGGATATATAGTTTCAGAAAAAGGTATTGAAGTAGACCCTGCAAAAGTGAAAGCTATCATGGAAATTCCACCTCTAAAAAATATTAGTCAATTAAGGTCCCTTCAAGGAAGATTCCATTCAATCAAAAGATTCATATCACAACTAGTCGATAAGACTCATCCTTTTACCCACTTATTGCACAAGAATGTTTCCTTTTGATGGGATGAGAAATGTGAGGAATATTTTAATCAACTAAAACAATACCTAATGAGTCCACCTATCCTAGCACCACCAACAGAAGGAAATCCTCTGTTATTGTACATAGCCATGACTCATCGATCTTTGGGAGCCTTGTTGGCACAAGAAGATTCAACAAGAAAGGAGAGAGAAATCTATTACATCAGTAGAACTCTAAATGGTTATGAAATCAACTATACACCCATTGAGAAAGATTTTCTAGTAGTAGTCTTTTCTACACAACAATTATGACACTATATGATGACCCACATAATCAGACTCATAGCCAAGATAGATCCTCTTAATTATCTCCTTCACAAAGAAAATATGACAAGAAGATTGGCCAAGTGGGTGATGATACTCAGTGAATTCAACATCCAATATTTTGACAAAAAATAAATCAAAGGACAAGCCATCACCAATCAACTGGTTGATGCACCAATTCATGATGATCATCCCCTACACATGGAACTTTCAGATGTTGATGTTTTTGCAGTAACAACACAACAATGGGTACTGTATTTTGATGGCTCATATACTCAACACGGACTAGGAGGAGGAATTATATTCATCACTCCTCTAGGACACACCATTCCAAAGTCATATCACCCGATGTTTCCTTGCACCAACAACCTGACAGAATATGAGCCCCTCATCATCGACATCAAAATAGCAGTAAAATGGAAAATAACAAAGCTACAGGTCTACGGGGATTCTCAACTAGTCATCAATCAGGTCAATGATGATTACCAAACAAAGGATGACAAAATGATGCCCTGCAAAAGGATGATTGATGACTTCAAGAAATATTTTTCTGACATCAAATTTGCTCGAATTCCAAGGGTTGACAACAAATCTGTTGACACTATGGCTATCGTTGCTTCTTTAATCCAAATCCTAGAAAAATGAAGTCATTATGAGTTCATGGTGGAGCAACTGTTTAACCCCGCTTATGATGATCCTGAATCCTGCCTCATATGCCACCTACTTGATGCCAATACCTCCATTTATGAGAATATCTATACCTACTTGAAAGATAATATTCTACCTCTCGATCTCTCCTGAAACCAAAAACAAATTTTCATCCACCAAGTTGCATGTCATATCCTATTGTGGATGTACTATATCGACGAGGTCTTGATGAAACTCTCTTATGATGTCTAGAATGCAACAAGTCTGAAATGGCTTTACAAGAAGTCCATGAGGGTATTTTCGGCACTCATTCAAGTGGTCTAACCCTCACTAAGAAACTCCTCCGGTCGGGATACTATTTGCCAACTATGGACAGAGAGTACTTCCAATTTGTTAAGAAGTGTCAAAAATTCTAGATCCATAGTAATCTTATTCATGCATCAACACAAGAGTTGCATCAACATGGTCATTTTGTCAATGGGGATTGGATCTTGTAGGAAAAATTCCCCCATCTTTGTCTAATGGAAACAAGCTCATAATTACAGCTACAAAATACTTTATGAAGTGGGTTGAAGTCGTGACTCTATCCACCATCACAGGAAAGAAAATCTCATCATTTATCCTGAACTACCTCATTTGTAGGTATGGTATCCCTCAATCCATTGTCAATGATAATGGCCAACCTTTCAAGAACCAAAATGTGCAAGAACTTTGTGAGAAATTTCACATCCAACATTGGTTTTCTACACCCTATTACCCTCTAATGAACGACCAATCAAAGGCCTCAAACAAAACTATCTTGAAAATCTTAAAGAAAACCGTTAATGATGTTGGACATGATTGGAAAATCCAATTGAACCCTACTTTATGGGTTTACCATACAAGAATCTGCACTCCCAAAGGTGCCACACCATATGCTTTGGTCTATGGATTTGAAGCCATCTTGCCTATTGAGGTCAAGATACCATCCCTTTGTGTGTCCTTGAAAGGTTTCATTTCAGATGAAGATTATCATGTGTCTAGTCTACAAGAGCTAGAATTGTTGGATGAGCGTTGTCAAATTGCAGTGGATCACCTGAAGGCATATCAATAGAGAATGTCAAGGAATTGCAATCATAAAGTAAAACCTAGGAAATTTTAGGTAGGAGATCTAGTACTGAAGGAAAATCCTCAAAATCAGTAGGACCATGAAAAGAAAGGAAAATTTGAGACAAATTTGTTAGGTGATATTATTATTGTTTTAGTCTTCAGATCGCAGGCATATCAATTATCTACACCAGAAGGGGGTCTATTTGAAGAACCAATGAAAAAATTTCATCTGAAGAATTTCTACACATAATACATCTGGTGCATGCCTAAAAGTCCTCAAAAAATCCTAAAAAATAGAAAAAGTCCTGAAAAAATCCTAAAAAAGCAAAAAAAGTCTAGAAAAAAATAATAAAAAGAAGAAAATGTCTTGAAAAAATGATTGCTTTGATGAAAATCTAGCAAAAAGGCATCTTGGTGGCAATAAAAAAATCAAAAAGATCAAAAAAGAAGAAGTGAAAAACCAAAGAAATCATTACCTTGGTAAAAACATGGCAAATAGGCACCTTGGTAATAACAAAAAAATCATAAATTTGAAAAACGAGCAGTAAAAGCAAGTGGTGAAAACCTGGTAAACAGGCGCTATTTGTGATGATTCGGCTTCTCCATCTATTTAAGCATGTGTTGACCATCCACTTTTCGCTATCACTGCACATTCATGCCTATCATACAACGAGCTTTATGTCCATATCCAACTGTTGTGGACATGTCCTACATTGGCTTGGTCATCATTGTACATATCCATAATAAATTTTAGTTTTTTCCTCACCGAGGATAAAATATTGATCTCACTGGGGGCAAACAACCATTGAACTTAAAACCAATAGGCAAGAAAACAAGGCAACCTTGGCAAAAGACAACAATCACTATAGCCATCACATCATCAAAACTGGACATCAATCATCCAAATCAAATCAATCATCACTGAAGGATCATCTTCTAAATCATGGTTGGATCACTTGAAGACAAATTTTCAATTGATGTTATCTGGATTGTTGCTATCAATTGTCTCGAATACCTTGATGATGTCACAAAATAGAGGGGCTATGATCGAGAATAATATTTTTCTTTATCTATTTTTTGTGAGTCAATCATTACTACTGTACAAATTATCACGAGACATTTTCTACAAAGTATCATTGATGACATTTTGAATTTGCATGGGATCATGATTAACTATTGTTTGTTTACACAAGTGATACTCAGGTCATCTTGGTCTAATTATACCTAGATGCTTGTGTTATCCTGTATTATCAAATCTCAACAAAAGTTGTATGGAATTTGTACTCAGGTCATCATGGTCTAATTATACCATCAATGTTTGTACCAACTTTCAACATAATAAAATGCTCAATGATGATAATAAGCACAATGAACTAGATGACAACATTGAATAAATAGAATTGAATTCATATTAGTTTTGCATTTTCATTATAGATTTTTCCAAGGCTAGTAACTTTCAACATGATGTTATCTCTCACTACAAGGTTGTGTACACTTGACATAACAAAAAAATAATTCATTTGCATTGAAATTTCCATTTCATATCATTAGAAAAGAATTATCATACATCCACTATCACAAATCATTCATGCATTCATTTATTATAATATTTGCATCATGAAAAATTCTAAAAATAAAGCATCTTTCCAAAATACCATCATCATTCATAATCCACATCCTACATCTAGGTCATAATAAATGTATTATTTCATTCATCCATATATGCATTCATCATAACAATCATCAATAATAACATCATAATACATTCATGATCATAATTCATTTCACAATTATATTTTTGCATAGAAAATACCAAAAATACAGAAAAGTGCATTGCATTTCATTTACATAATAACATTCATTACACATAAGAGCATAACAAAAATCACATAGGGTCATAACTTAAAATCATACATAAATTGCATTCATCATCCATCCATAAATATGCATCATTCATATTAATAATTCATCCATACATCTAGGTCATTTATTCGCCTCATGAAAAATCCAGAAGGAGAGCATTATCATAAATCCATACACCTTCATGTTTCATGTTCAAAAGGAAATTCATTAATTTATCATACATCCATTCATTAAATCATTCACATCAACACATTTAATCATACATTTGCATTACATAATAGAACCCTTTTCGCATCCATTCATCCATACATCGATAAATACATGTGAAAAATACCAAAAAAAACATAATGCATCTCATATTATTTGCATAACAACATCCATCTCATAAATGCATCCATGACATAATCATATAGAACATGACATCATTGTGTAGAACATATAAATTAAATGCATCCATCATAAACATCCATAATAAAGCATCAACACAAAGATCACTAAATCACCGTTGCATATCATATATAAACTCAAAATAATAACATGTCAAGTGTACAATGATATCAAATGAACTGAGAAATGATACATAAAAAATGTGGCAAAGCCAAGTCTCTAAATCAAAGTACAATAAATCAAGTGTGACCATGTTATCCTGTGGTACTACCCCCAGAGATCATAGGCCTCTCCCCATCATCGCCTGCCCCTGATAGCCCTACTCCTAAACCTTTAACTGGTGGGCCTCTTGGAAGTGGTTGTGTGACACCCCTACTAGTGGTATGAGACTAGGAGTGACCAAATCTAAAATGAGTGTAGCTGACTCTTCGCTCTATTAGGACTGCCTTGAAGTACCTTCCTATGTAATACTCCACCTCCTTGGAAAAATCTCTTAGCTCTCAAACTAGGTCCCCTATCCCAACACCCTCAGTAGTTGTCTGGATCCTATCTTCCATTTCCACTGCTTAATCTCCCTTTCTTCAAGTGGCATCTCTCTCAGGCTGTAAGAGTGACTATCTCCACCTGTAGTTGTACCATCTGATCCCTTATATATAGTTGTGTCGGTGCCTATGCATGTACCTGAGCCTAGGCCTGAGCTAACTATGTCTGTAATGCCTGCACCTGCCCCTAAAGAGTCTACACCTGAGCCTACAACCCATCTATCTATGTTTTCTACCCCTGGGAGGGCATCCTAAGGACTACTAGCCATTGTACGACAAGTGTTGACCTCCTCCTCTTGGGGATGACCCCAAAATACAGCATATCTCTCCCTCCACCTCCTCCATCTCCACCTCAATATCCCCCATCATCTCCTCCATCATCTCCTACCTCCTCCTCTATCTCCTCCTCACCTCCATCTCCTCCCCATTGTACTATGGGTCCTACCCTCCTCCCAACCTCCAAAATTGGTGCAGGCTCATCCAGACTTGAAATCTGTGGAAATAGATGTGTGTAAAAATACTCGACATAATCTACCATCATTTGTGCATCTACTATCTCTCTATGATAGTGCCACAAAATTGGCTGTAATCCATAGTACTCTACGAAAGTAGTATTATAATCAAGGGCTATCCCCCACTCTGGAATATCTTGTCGCCATCGACCATAGTGTGCTACCCCCTGTGGAATCCCCTGAACCTTATCATACTATCTATAAACTCTGCCACAAAGGAATATCTCAATGATGTGTGGCATCCTACTAATCAAATATTGGTTGCATAATACATAGGAAATCTTTGTGTCATCATTTGGCCATACCTCACAATCAAGATATGGCCACCATATAATAATTTCTAGATCATCAAGGACTCTCCTCCAATACTCTAACTTTCCTAGCTTATGTTGGAAAAGTGGCCTTATGTAACCACAAACATTTTTCCGCCCTGTTGGTTGATCCCTCCCTCCCATTGGTCATGAAACTGCTATATTCTCCCAGGCTCAGAGCTGTAATAGTGTGCATCCTATTGTAAGACTGTTGGCCTAAAGATAAATGACCTAGTGCAAATCATGATACAGGTTTGCAAGTATGCACGAACCCCAAGCATATCTAGTACTATGA
The DNA here is from genome assembly GCA_007115665.2 of Sequoiadendron giganteum. Taxonomy (NCBI): domain Eukaryota; kingdom Viridiplantae; phylum Streptophyta; class Pinopsida; order Cupressales; family Cupressaceae; genus Sequoiadendron; species Sequoiadendron giganteum. The sequence continues at coordinate 60,791,321 of CM021102.1, forward strand.
TAAATCATGTTCTCTAAGACTTGACCCTAGCCAACTAAAAATCCCTTTGACCTATGGTTGGGGTAGAGAAATCCACCAATAAATCATGCTAGCACACGTGACAAGGGCCGATGAGTGGCAATCAACTCTCACAAAGATATCTCATATCCAATAAACTGTCATCATGGAAAAACTGTCAAATCACATCAGTCTCCCCCTACTCCTTGTGATCATATACCACCAGGTCCCCCAGGACTGGTATGGTATCCTCAAAATATGATATGCATCCTCAAGGGTAAGTGTAATCTCTCTAGTTGCCAAATGGAAGGTGTTGTGGTTACTCTTCCACCACTCTGCAAGTGTTGTCAATAACCCTCGGTTAATCTAGTACTGGGGCATATCAATAAAGGATGTCAGACCGCACTGATCAATAATCTCCAAGTCTGTCAAGGTAAGTTGTGGGATCATGTCCCATGTCCACAAAAAGTGCTCTCAAATGTCTAAGTTCCCTAAAGCCACCCTCCTATGATCAAATCAACATATCAAGTCAGCACTTTAATCAATCAACCTAACATCAACATATCAATTAATCAAATCAGCTCACATGATATTTTGATCAAATCTCAAGGAGCACCTATCTTATCATCGATTCTTATTTTTCATGAGATCGATCAAAATCAATCAACATATCATCGTTCCTCTCCTATGATGAGGATGATCATCAATCAATGGACTCTCATTTTTCATGAGATCGATCATGATCATCTATCCTATCGTCGTTCCTCGCCTATCATGAGGATGATCATCAATATATCAATCAACATTATCCTATCATCAGCTGACATGAACATCAACCATCAAAATCTAGGAGGAATCTTTCAAAACCATCATTTTTGGCTCAATGCACTAAAACAGAGTTTTTATGCGCTAATCTACTGGATGCGTTGGAAAATCTATTAGATGTGCTAGAATAGGTCTTCTATTTTCCATTTCTTGGATGCGTTATAAAATATCCTCTATGCACTGGAACAGGGTCTCGATGTGTCATTTCCCCAATGCGCTAGTTGAACTACTCAATGCATTACACTATCCTATCTATGTGCTAAAATCCATATGCACTAATCTAACAACCAAATGCGCTAGAGCGGGTTCCCGATGTGCAAATCTAATTTTAGACCCTAACCTAACCCTATGCGCTAAAACAATGACTCGATACAATATATCAGGTTCTAGATGCTCTAAAATCGTACCCTTATGCGCTAAAACATGTAAAAATCTAAAATTTAAAATACTAAAAAGGCAGGAAATTTGAATTTACAATTTGAAAAAAGTAGTTCCCAAGATACATACCAGAGGTCCGTATGCGGTTGGATGTTGGTGATAGTGAACTCGCTTGAATCTATGAGTGTGGCACATTCCTATCCATATTGGCTCTTCAAGCTCTCGATTTTCACAATGCACAAGTTACGAATGAGCTTTCTTTTACCCTTTTTGACCTTTTAAGGGCTAATTAAGGGTTAATTATGCTGACATTTATTTAATTTTTGAAATGGGCCATTTTAATCAGCTAAGCACCACTATGGTTGAACTCTAATCATTATCATGAGATAAATCAAGTCATCCTCTTCAAATCCAAAGATCATTAGTATATCACTGAAAAATCAATTAAATCATGAAAATGTTTCAAAAAATTCAAAAATCCCTGATTTATCTTGTGAGGGGGCATCCATTCATTATCATTAAAAAATCAGCATCTGGGGCATGTCAAAAAATTTATCATCATGGTTGAAAAAATTATTTTTGAAGCAATGCATCTGTGCACATCACTTCAAAGAGGGGCAAAATCTATGCACATAAAAATGGTCTGAGCACAAATCAATTAAATACTAGTTATTTAATTAAGAAAATCTTAAATCCTCTACTTATAAATAAACTCCATAATTTATTTATATAGTTAATTTCTAAATATTATTCTTATCCAAAATCATTTCCCTCTTAAATTAATTAAATACACAAATTAACTAATTTGTCATTTAGCTAATCTCCCCTCTTCATTTAAATTTGAATTTTTAATTCAAATTGGAACATTTCTACATATTCTTCTAACTTCCTTCCACCTCACCTGCCACCTCACCATGTCTTACATGAAATTGAATTTTACTAATATGTAAAATGAGGATTTTCCATCAACAACCTAGAACAAATTTGAAGCCTCCTGGGACACATGGTTTATTCTTTCCTCTGATTCCCTTCAACAGTCGGCAAAGTGTTCTCTTGCACGAAACCACCTCCATGATTCTCTCCAACCTCTTCATGCTCAACCTTTGATGCTTCAAGATCACAATCTCAGTCGTTCATTACTGCCACATCATTCCTAGCTATGAAAAATCTATAAATAGAGATCATTTCTATAGCTTTTCATAAGGAGAATTTGACAATTTAATGCTGCATAAATCTCATTGCAATTTGAGAGCATTGTACTTTTCATTTTAGCATTTTAGTTCATTTATCATTATCATGGCATTTCCATTTTAGAATTTTAGCTTCTTGCATCTTTTGTGCAACATCATTATTAGATTTGCAATA
>CM021102.1:60793985-60824203 GCA_007115665.2 Sequoiadendron giganteum
AAATTAGCCTATAGTAAAAAATTAGCCAAAGATCATTTGTAGATAGTGAGATATTAGATTTTAAAGGTTAAAAAATCTTATAGAAAATATTCAAATTTAATTTTGGACCATTAAATTATTAAAAATGGCTTTGATAATTTTTTTATCTTTAAATAAAAAATGGGCTCAATCAAGTTCTTGTATGAAAAGTTATGCCTCCCAAAAGTTGACCTATTTTTGGGATTGGGAGTTACGAATTTCAAAATATGCTTGGAGGTGCCCAAGGCCATTTATGATTATTTTTAAGCCTTTTAAAAAGTATTTTAAATGGAGGAAAAGTGGTAAGTCATGAAAAATGAGGGAAGGTAGCGTGGAGAAGCAAATTTGAAGCTACAGAGAGTCATAAGGCTCTAAAAACCAAGGAATGAAGTTGGAATGTGTTGCAACATGTTGAGGATTTGATCCTCTTTTTATTTACCATTTATATAATATAATTTTTGTTTAATTAAATAAAATAACTTTCATATTTTTCTATGAGAAATATGCGTTTTTGTGTTGTGTGTGCTAACTCTTTTCACTCTAGTTTTCTATTTTGATTTTGTGTCAATCCTAGAACAGTTCTATGCAATATATTTCTTGCACTTGTTTTTTGTTAGCTTTATTTTATATCTAAATCTAAAAATAGCTATTTCCTTGGTCGTATAGATGTACACTAAATTAATAAGTCTAAATACTATGTCTCTTTCTTTAAATATTATTCTAGGCATGCTTGGGTGTGTTTTCTTAGGAATAAATTTGAGCTGTTTCACAAGCTTAAGGAATTTAAGGTACTTGTAGAGAATTAGAATAGTAAGAACATCAAAGCAATGAGTTATTTTGCACAAAATCTAGAATTATTAGGAAAAAGGGAAACTACCTAAACACTATAGTAGAATTAGGTGGCTAAATGGTTAACAAAATATTATTTTATTGAACTACATATTATGTATTTATCTTCTAGAAAATAAGTTTTGGGTTGATATGGTTCATACAACTTGCTACTTGAACAATATGTCTCATAGCTTTATTATTAAGGGAAATATAACATATGAGAGATATACAGGTAAGAAACCTATTGTAATACACTTGAGAATATTTGGTTGCAAGTCATTTTTTCATGTTCTTATGGAAAAATTATTTAAGTTTGACCTTAAAGATGAAGCAATTAATTTCATCAAATATGGCGAGGAAGTCAAAGGCTAAATATTTTGAATTTGGTAATGCTAATGGTTCTTTATTTGATGGATTTCATGTTGGAATAATGAAGAAGATAAGAATTTGTGTTTTCATTGATGTCACGATGTTGGTTAAGGTGTCAATTTGATCTGGTACTCTGAACTGGTATGAAGAACGAGTTTACATCCTCTGGTATTTTTGGTCTGTATTTCCCCTCTGGTGATTATTGTTTTCGCGGTTTTGGGAAATGGTTTATGAATGTTGGAAGCTTGTAAGTATGCCTTCTTGTGTGGTCATATGATTTTATGGCGAGTTGGCATTGGTCTGGTGTTGCATTTTGTTATTAGGTATATCCATGTCCGACATAATAAACAATCGGTGTTATAATGGATTAATTTATGTTGCAGATATATGAGCGACCTATCTTTCATCCAAGCCAACATGATATAGTGTGCTACTCGGTTGAATATTTTTTTGGAGAATTTTTGTACTAACTTGGAGCCGACAATTAATCTTTTTGGTGAATAAAGATTGCATCTAATTAGGCCGACCTAATTGATGCTTGCAAATAAGTCGGATATATATATATATACATGATAGTTTGGAGATTGAAATGGTGTGAGTGGTTAGTGGATTGAATGTGAATATGAAAAAGAGTGAATATTAGTCTACTATGATATAAATTCTCTGAGCATCAAAGGATCCGAATCATCACTTGTTAGGTGCACTCTTACTAGTTCATATTCTGGTTGTAAGCCATTTTGTTACTATAATATTTTGTAAGCAGTGAGCCTCCATGTCTGGATAGTCAGTCCTCTTTTTAAGCAATGAGATTTTGTATCTAGCAGTGAGCCTTTCTTATTTGGAATTGAGCCTCTTTTGTATTCAATTCTGGAACTAATATATATAATGAGCTAATCCTCACCATGGTTTTCCCCTCATTGGGTTTTTCCATGTAAAATTTTAGTGTTCATGTGTTGTGTGGTTTCATATTCTATTATTGCTCCTGCTCATAATTTTTGTTATATGCATTAGAGTAATTGGATGATGTTTGTTCAATAAGCTAAATGAGATACTGATTCACCCCCCACTTTCGATATCTCAGATATTCAACAATTGGTATCAAAGCTCTGGTTCCTCTGAATAAGCCTAGCAACTTGAGGAAGATCCTGTAGATTGAAAAAATGAATAAATAAGAGCTTTGGGCTACTCTTGAAGATCTTGACAAGGCAAAAAATGAAAATAGAGATCTGAAAGAAAATCTTGATGAGGCAAATGAATGCATCTAGAAACTGAAAGAACAATTGAAGAAATTCAAAGAAATACATAGAGAAGTGAGTGAGCAATTGAAACAAGCAAATGAATAGATTATCGGATTAAAGGTGCAAGTGGAAGAAAAGAAGAAAATTGAGGAGTGTCTGAATAAAATGGTGCAAAGTAAATCTAATGTATGCTCAAGGATTGAACAAGAAGTGATGAACCTAAAAGAAGATCTGGAGAAAGCAAAAATCTATGAAGATAATTTCAAGACAAGCTCCACCAAGCTTGATGAATTGATAGCAAAAAAAGGAAATTTTAAAGACAAAGGTGGCTTGGGAAATGAAGTCAGTGAAAACTCTAAGAATGTGCATAACTCAAATCTAGTGGAAAATCAAAAGATTCAAGATAAAGGGAAGTAAAAAATAAATCCAAGAAGAAGACCACCTATCAGACAACCAAATGTTCAAAGGTACCCATCTTTCAATGGTGTTTTATTTTCATGTAATAAAGTTTTTCATAGGGAAACTGTGTGTAGGAGTAGGATGAATCAATTTTTTGGTCCCTTCTTAGGACAATGTTATGCATGCAAGAAAATGGGCATAGAGCTAGTGAATGTAAAACTCAGATGATGAACTAGTTTAATGGAGGTAGAATGAATCAATATTTTGTTGGTTATTTATATACATGCAACAAGTTTGGACACAAAGTGAATCAGTGCAGATCAGCTATTAATGAAAGTCAAACAAATCAAAGAAATGTTGTCTGCTACAATTGTAAAAAATTGGGACATATTTCAAGAGTTTGCAGAAGTAAAAAGGGAAAGTAGTTTGCTTTGATAAAGGAAAATGAACCTATGAAGAAGATTGAAAAAGATGAGGTTAAGCAAGAAATGAACAAGATATGGAAGAAGAAAGAAGAACAAAATATGACATATCTGTATATGCCCTCATCTGGAGCAGACAATTCCTCTGGGAATTAGACCTAACATGGTCTTAGGGGGATCTTTAACAAAAAAAATGTTCAAACCCCATGAACATATGGCATGTCAGATGTTAGCACAAGGATATGATGAATGGGAAGAGGTTATGCAAAAGAAACCAAAAGAAAAATTGCAAGCATGCTCATTTGTGGAGTAAATTAGGATTTCTCAGTGTAGTGAAGAAGGGTTTTTATTAGCGATTTGAAGCTTATTGTATTTAATGTGAAGTAGGGTAGTACGATGGTGTATAAAGCGAATCATAAGTCATTTTTTATTACTTATGCATTTGAAGAATTAGAATAATGACTTGGAGCATTCTTGAAGTGATCCTGAAGTGATTTGGAGTGACTCTATGGTAATATAGAGATATCATTGTGAACATTCAAGAACAAGTGACATAATTTTTCTCTCGCAGTTACAAGAGAAAGGTAAGAGAAGAAGTTTTTGTTTTTCAAGGAAGAATTTGAAGAAGTTAAGTACAACGATACAATATATTAATATGGGATCAAGTGGCAATATTCCACTAAGGCTGAAGGGAGTTGAATTGGAAAAATTTGATCATAAAAAATTAAAGGAAATGGAGATAGGGTTAAAGACAAACTTTTTTCAGAAGATAAAACCCTAGGCATGGATTTATGGGGAGAATTTCCTTGGTTTACAGATAGAGAATCCAAATTTTTCCTATTAAGTAAATTCAAGGATGGCAACATTACCTTGAACAAACCCTACCCTATCACAAAGGAGGTAATTGAAGCTATTATTGGGTTGTGTAGTGTTAGTGACCTCCCTAGAAAGAAAATAGTGAAGTACAAAGAGGTGGAGGAATTAATTGGAATCGACAAAGACCCTTGAGCTTTGTTGATAAATTCTATTGTTGACCCTACCGTGAGGTATTTTGCGTACATTATTTATTAACAAATCTATTTCAAAAATCATGAAGGTTCCACTTCGGCTATTGTTGTATATCTTGGGCACAAAATGGTGAAGGAAAACAAGCAGTTTGATCTGTGTAGCTTAATTTTGGAAAATCTAACTAAGAATGTACAAATTTCTTTGGTCAAGGGTTACCCTTTCCAGTTTGGGTCTTTTCTTTCATATCTGGTATTTGAATTTTTGAGCTTGCTAGTGGGAAAAGAAAATGTTACGTGGGAATCTAAGATCCCTATTGGAAAACAAGTTTACATGCATTTGGAAGGTATGGTAGACAATGCACGTGCTTGCAAAGTCTTTTTCTTATCCTTGCATAAGAATATGTGCTTCGGTATGATTGTGCCTATTCGGTTTGAGCCAGAGGGTGCATCCTCTGGTATAAAGGAATTGGAAGTTGTTATTGGTGATTATCCTTCAAAATCTAAAAAAGAGGAAAATTATCACAGAAGATATCATCACTATTCTGAAAGAAAAGGAGAATGAAGAAGAATCCCTACCTGGATCCGAATCTTCTGATTCAAATGGAATTCAGAAGTTGTTGGATAAAGGTAAGAAGAAGAAGAATGGTGAATTATGGAGTGCCTGCCCTCCAATGGATAGGCTTAAAATTGATGATGCTCTGGTTGAGTATCTGATCAAGAAAGGTATTGATATTTCAAATGTCTCTGATTCATTACCGGATAATATAGTTGAAGTTTTTGAAGAAATAATGTTGCTGGAAGGTCCGAAAGGAGATAAGTTTGAAGCTATGGTTGAGAAAATATGTGTTAAGGCTAAGGAGAAGTTATTCGAACACATTAATAAGACAAGGAAATGCATTAAATAAATTTTAGACATCTACAGGTAGTGTCTTTGGTGGCCTGTTGCAGTTGACAATTTTAGAAGGAAAATTGAAGCCATTGAATCTAAAATGAATAGTATTGGATAAAGATTTGATTTCTTTAAGGACAAAGAAGGAAAAAAAAAATAAGAGTTGGAGAATTTCAAGAAGAGTTTTTGATGGTTCAAAGATAGAGGGAAGATGTGGTGAGAACTTTTTGTCTTGTTAAAGAAATTTTTGAGGTCGGATTAGATCATCTCTCTGGGATACTCTATGATGTAGAAGATTGTGAACGACAATGCTTATCTCCGGATTGGTCATCCTCATTTACATTGTTGGATCTGTTGGAAAAAATGTGTACCCAAATGAATTCTATAGTGTTTGCTTGGAAGAGGATTCTTCCAATTGTGAGAGAGAGATACAAGAAAGTGTTTCAGGTGAAAAGTGTTATTTTTACTTGAGTTTTTGAGTGTAAGTTTGGTGCAGGGGCACCATGTAAAATTTGGTCAAAAGAGTCTTATGTTTGGTTTTTGGTGTTTTTTGTATTATGCCATCTAATAAGTTCATAATGGACCATTTGAAATGTAACTAGAGTGATTTGGGGTTATTCTTACAAATATTGTGAAATCTTGCAAATGTTGTCATTGGTGCAAAATTGCAAAAATGCAAGGTATGGGATATGAAGAGTCATTTTTGTAAAAGGAAGGTATTGTTAGAGTAAAGGTCTTAACTTAATTATGTTGATTAAGTTACCTTTATTCCCTTCTTAAGATTTCACTTTAGTTTGCTTAAAGGGACACTCACCGGACAAAGGTGTGAAGGAAAACAAAGGCAAACTACACAACCATGGATCCATATGATTCCAACCTCATGCATGTGTGCTTTGTTTTGCACACCACTTTTTCAGTTCCAGGTGCTATCTTGTGGAGTTTCAGATGTTTCTTCTCCTTCATGCACTATAGGGTGTTTCACTTCATTTCAGTGGATCTGTCAAGCTCTCCCAGTTCAGCATTATGGGGGGGTTATTATATTGTTCGTGCTAATTCTTCCTTGGTTTCGCCTTGGAAGGGATCTTCCATCTTTAGCAGAGGTTCTTCAGCACCATAGCAGTCATCTTTCGACAGTTGTTTGCAGCTTCTTCTGCTTCAGTGATGTTCTTCTTCTTCTTGGCCTTCTTCTTCTCTTTTTGGAGTAGAGCTTTTTCCCATGAGGTTTTCTCTATTTCTCCATTTTACAGAGATTTGGTTGTATTTGGGTACCTGATCTGGCCTAGTTTCCGGGACCCATGTTTTCCTTCTTGCATTGTAGTTACCTTTTCTTTTCTTGCATTTGTTTGTAGCTGCATTGTTGCTCATCTTAAGGGGGGGTGTTAGAGTAAAGGTCTTGACTTAATTATGTTGATTAAGTTACCTTTATTCCCTTCTTAATATTTCACGTTAGTTTGCATAATGTGACATTTAATAATTATATTAATTATTAAATATTTTCCTATTAGGGCTTCTATTAGGGTTTTTCCTATTAGGGTTTGCATGATCTCCTTTTTATAAGGATTGATCCCATTGTATTTCATATCAATTCATTCTCTCATTCTCTCTTATATATACATTTTCAGTTTTCAGAGAACCCTTACTTGTTTGTCTCCATCTCTTCTTTTGTGACAGGTTATTTGCATGCAGGTGATCTTCGGGGTTTGTGAAGTTTTATTTTCTCAACTCCTATAGGTATTTGGTCATTGGAATTGAAGGTATAGTTGGACAAATATTGCAAGGTATTTAAAATATTCTTGTGAAGGAGATCAAAAGATGGTTCATTTTTATTTTGAAGAGAATTCAATAAAATCCTTTGTTTTCTTTTAAATTCAAACATTACTTGCTTCTACTAGGAATTGTATGGGTCCATATAGTATCTCCGGGCTAAAAATTCAATTGCATTTGATAGAACTCTGAGTTATCTTTCAAATGAAATTGGTTTGAGGATATTTTGTTGAGTTTGAAACATTTTAGAGCACTTTTCTTGAAAAATGTCCTGTAACCTTGAATTTAAGGGTTTATGAGTGAAATATGGAATAGAGGGCCATTCCACTATTGGGAAAATTTTTAAATCAGTGTAATGGGGTTATTTTAGTTTTTATTTCATGTTAGTGAAGTGTGCAGGAGCAGGGAAGGTGAGTTGATTAAGTTAGAATGATTCCCTAGGTTGAAGAGCCACTTGTTTTGGGAAAAATTGGTGCCTAGAAGGTAGGGTTTGATAAAATACCATTGGGAAAGAGTAGGAAATATTTTGGTGAGCATATAAATACCTAATATGATGTGTCCAAGGAATTGGTGAAGTGATTTGACGCCTGGAGTGTGGTGGCACAATAAACCCTCTTGAAAACAAGCTTAAATTGGCCTAGATAGGATTTGTTGGAGTTTAATGAATTTGTGGGTGTTCCAATTGACAAAACCCATTGATTCAAGCCATTTGTGACCTGGTTGAGTTTAGGGAGTATATATTTTTGATTGGGAAAGATATTTCATGGTGGTTTCTTTGTAAAATAGGGCTAATTGAGCCTTAATCCAATGTAGCAGCAACTTTTAGGGGAATATGTTATGAAACAAACCTACCTACAAATTGGATATGTCAAAGTAGAGGATAAAGGGTACTCAGAATGATAATTGGTTCATGATTTTTCAGCCTTCTCTAAAATATATGTCCAAATTTCAGGGTTTGATATACTACAAGGAGAATATGAAGAAATTGTGAAACAAGGCCACGTTAGGGTTTTGAAGGTAGAAGAATAGTTTGAAATAGTTTGAACTGTGATTATAAGACAAAATACTCCTTTTTGTGTATCAATTGGTATCAAAGCTTAGGTTTTTGATGTTTTGAATGAGAAAGGCTGCAATTTGAAGAAGGAGAAGTTGGAATTTGAAAGGACAAGATGCCTCCTAAAGGTAGTACAGTTCATGCTAGAGAGATAAAGTTGTTAAAGGAGTCACAAGAAGCAATCTTAGTCAGATTTGTATCATTAGAGACAAATCAAAGAAGAGGAAATGCCACTAAAGAGGAAAATGATTGAGAGGAAGATGTGGAAAGTGAAAACCCTCGAGGAAGAGTTCAAGATGATGAAGAGGAATTGGACCCTGAAGAGAGAAGGATGGTGAAGAAGCTGAAAGCTATTAAGGGAGATTCTTCTAATGTGAAAATAGATTTTCCAATGTATAATGGAAAGTTGGATGCTGAAGAGGTATTGGATTGGATAGATGCACTAGACAATTACTTTGAGTATGAGGAGGTTTGTGAAGAACATAAGGTAAAGTTTTCCAAGACTAAGCTGAAAGGTCCTACTCTTACACGGTGGAATTATGTTCAAGAGGAAAGAGTGAAGAAGGGGAAAGAAAATTAGTTCATGGGATAGGATGGTGTCAAAGATCAAGAGAAAATTCTTGCCAGGTGATCATGCTATACAAAATTATAAGAAGTTGCAAAGCTTAAAGAAGAAGGATAAGGATGTCATGGAATACACTGTAGAATTTCCAAAATTAAGTATTAGGGTTGGTCATGTTGAAGATGAAAATGAAAGATAGCAAGGTATATGTGTGGGTTGAGATTTCAAATTCAGGATGAATTGAGTTTGGATACTCCTAGGACAGTTGAAGAATGTTTTCAGTTGGCTATTAGGGTAGAGGAGAAGTTAAAAATAAGGAAAGAAAGACAAGGAAGAGGCAAAGGCAACATTAGTAGAGGAAGAGGTTCAAGGCAGTCCTATGAAGACGAAGAAGGTGCAAGTAAAAGATAAGACCAACTTATTGATCAAAGAGGTGGTTTTAGGGGTTTTAGAGTAATATTTGGTGGACAAGGTAGAGGTTCAAGCTCATTTTCAACAAGATGTTACCATTGTAATCATTTTTTTCCATCTAGCATGGAAGTGTCCAGATAAAATATCTTCTACTTCAAGTGGTGGTGATAAGATAGTTCAATTGGTGCAAGAGGAAGATTGTGAGAATGTTGACTCTCCTAATCAGCTTGCTGCTCCAGAAGTTGGAGAATCATTAATGGTAAGAATAGCACTTCTCAAAGCATACAAGGCGAAAGAATCAACATAAAGAAGGACACTATTCAAGAAAAATTGCAAATTCAATGGAAAGGTATGTAAAGTTTTCATAGATTTAGGGAGTACTGACAACATGGTATCCATAGAAATGGTTGATAAAATGAAATTGGAAAAGATACCTCATGAAATACCTTATAAAGTGTCTTGGTTGAATGAGAGTCAATATTTTTTGGTGAATGAGCAAGCTTGGGCTGAGTTTAATATTGGTGGCTATAAGGAAAAAATTATTTGTGATGTGTTGCCTACAGATTGCTATCATTTGTTACTTGGAAGACCATGACAATTTGATAGACATTCAATTTATGATGGTAGACACAATACTTGTGCTATTGAAAAGGATGGGAACAATTTCACTTTAACTCCATTACTATAAGATGATAAATGGCAAGGTAAGGCAACAAAGGTGATAACATTGGGTAAGAAAGAGTTTATAAGGCTTAAGGAAGACAAACATGAAGAGTTTGGAACCACCACAAAAGAAGAAGATGCTGATATAGTAAGTTTGGAAAATGATCCAATGTTGGGAAGAAATGGTGATGATTTTGTGTCAAAAACAAATAAAGAGAAGGTCAAGGATGAATTGATTGTGGGAGCTCAAGATCGGTTATAAAGGCATGATAAGGTCATGATAGGAACAGTGCTTTGTTCTTTGGTTTTAAAAGAGGCTAGTGATTAGTCAAATGCTGCCAGTATAGAGGGTTGTAAAATTGATGATACAAAGATTCTAGGAGTAGAGAATCTGAAGGAAGAGATGAAGAAAAAAGGTGAGGTGATTCAAGGTGAATGACAAGGACATGTGAGTGAATTCAAGTATGCTTCAAGAGTAAAAAAGAGGACATTTCAAGACAGAGTTAGTAGAGGTATGTTTGCAGGTGTTCAAGCAATTTCAACATCAGTTTTAGATGAGGGAAAGTCCAAAGAATATTCATCAAGTTGGCTTGTGAAGATGGGACAATTTCTAAGTGGCAAGGAGTCTATCAATGCAAAGAACAATGAAAATCTTTAGTACCTGACTCAAGCATAACTTTGTGTTGCACCATAGTACTCAAGGGACTTGAGTTATTTTTTAGTCTGCGTAATCGGGAGCTCCAAAAATGGTGAATGGTACAAGCTAAAACGAAGACTGAATTGCTAGGTTTTTACAAAAAAAAAAATTTGTCTCGATTAATTTGCCATGTAAACGATATGTCATTGGCACTAATTCGCCAATAGTTTATACAGTAAAATTTAAAAATATTAATAATATTCACCAATAATATTGTGTAATTCTGGAGAATCAAAAAGGGAATCTACTATATTCACACCAAGCTCCCGAAAAGACATTTGATCAAAGCTCTATTTTATCTCCACCGTTCACTATTTCCAATAGTTCATGACATACATCATCATCATTGTATCAATGAGACATCCCTAAGTGTCCCATCGATGATGTTCACTCATGATGATAAGGATTCCATACTCCACCTAGGGTCCACCAAGGCAGAGGTACACCACTTGTGTAATTTTGAAGAATCATGAAGGGAATCTACAATATTTACGTGAAGCTCCTAGAAAGACATGCAATCAAAGCTCTATTTGATCTCCATCGTTCACTATTGCCAATAGTTCATGAAATACGTCATCATCATTGTATCGGCGGGACATCCCTAAGTGTCCCATCGATGATGTTCACTCACGCTGATATTCGCTCACGGAATGAACTTGCAACCGTTTTATTTAAAATCTAATCAATGGTAAAATTTTCAAGTTTCATTTAGTCTTACTTTTCAAGTGATGTTTTTTAAAAACACTTCATCCGTGTGTGTTCCAATGCATTTTCAATTGTGAATTTATGCTTGGTGGCGAGGGGCTCTGCCCTTTGACCCCACCTGTATCGTGAGGGCCGCTATCCTCGGACCCCGCAAGGGGGTGTTACCTCCTCGACCCCCACAAGGGAGCACTACCCCCTTGACCCCGCCGGTGCCTTCTGCCCCCAGGCCCCTACTTCAATATTAAAAAAACCAAAAAAATATATGGGGCAACTGCGTCGACCAACTATGAAATTCTTTAAAGGGGAGATTTGCCATTGTAATTAATATTTTTAGTGATTATTCAGTATGATTCACTAGTGTAATTATTATTTTTACCAATTATATATGAAGATTCACCATGATTTTACAAATTTTTTAATACTGTGCATAAGATTCGCCAGGAAAATTAATATTTTTTTCAAATAAAAGGAAAGATTCACCAGGATTTTACACCTTTGTCGAGGGGGGGGTTTCTTAAAGTTATCCCTGTCCAGGTGTATGGTACAGGGGCAACATGTCAAATTTGGTCAAAAGAGTCTTATGTTTGGTTTTTGGTGTTTTTAGTCTTATGTAATCTAATAAGGTCATAATAGACCATTTGAAATTCAACTAGAGTCATTTGAGGTCATTCTTGCAAATATTGTGAAATCTTGCAAATGTTATCATTGTTGCAAAATTGGAAAAATACAAGATATGGGATATGAAGAGTTATTTTTGTAAAAGGAAGGTATTTGGTCATTGGAACTAAAGGGGTAGTTGGAAAACTATTGTAAGGTGTTTAAAAGAGTCTTGTGAAGGTGATAAAAAGGTGGTTCATTTTTATTTTGAAGAGAATCCAATAAAATCCTCTATTTTCCCATAGATTCAAATGTTACTTGTGTTGGCAAAAAAAGGATAGACAACTGAGAGGGGGGGGGTGTTAGGTTTTCAATGGCAGATATCTAAAAGCTAAATGCAGATTTTATCAAATAAACCAGAATTAAAACACACAAAAAAATAACACAGAGAATTTAACGTGGTTCACCCAATGTGGGCTACATCCACCAAACCGTAGCCATCCAATGATATTATTAACTAGTGCGAAACCCTATTACAATATCATGAATAATCGCCTATTTCTTATGATACTGTAACTCTATCCTAAACCCTTTATAAATTAGGGTTATACAAAATCGGGGTTTTTTCCTTTTTTCAGTAATTTCACGAAAAAACAGGCGAGGATACATGAAGAGTGTACATTATAGAATGATCAGTCGCCACATACCAACAATCTCCCACTTGGAGACTGATCAGGCTCCACACCTAAACAATCTCCCACTTGGAGACTGAACCTGGACAACACCGCTGCACTTACAGCTCCCACTGGAAATAAGCACCTTGGACCCTGCTGCTTTCTTATACTTTAATTCAACCTTGAAGGCCAATCGAAGCTGAAGAGGAGCTTAGCTTCTCCCTTATCACTGCCTTAGTAAACATATCCACTGGATTTACATATGTATGTATCTTTTCCAGCTTCACCTATCCATCCTCCAACACTGACTGAATGAAATGATACCTCAGCTGTATGTGTTTGGTTTTAGAGTGCAAGGTAGAATTCTTTGCAAGATGTATAGCACTCTGGCTGTCTGTGAACAAGTAATTTTCAGCCTGTTGTTTTCCCAAATCTTCCATGAAAAGTTGCATCCATATCATTTCCTTTGCTGCTTCTGTTGCAGCCACATACTCTGCCTCTGTGGTGGACAAAGCAACCACCTTTTGCAATCAAGATATCCAGCTTACTGCTGTCCCACCAATAGTAAATACATAACCTGTGGTACTCTGTCTGGTATCAATATCCCCTGCCAGATCTGAGTCAACATAGAATTTTAAATCTGTATTAGAGCCCTCAAAACATAAATGTTTATCCGGTGTACCTCTCAAATACCTGAGAATCCATTTCACTGCATTCCAATGCTCAATTCCTGGATTACTCATATACCGGCTAACAACTCCTACAACATGTGCAATATCTGGTCTCGTGCATACCATGGCATACATTAAACTACCTACAGCTGAAGCATATGGTACCTTGGACATTTTTTCTTCCTCCTCTTGTGTCTTTGGACACATATCCTTAGTCAATTTTACATGACTGGGCAAAGGTGTGCTGACAGCTTTTGCATTCTCCATATGAAATCTCTGCAACACCTTTTTAACATAATCAACCTGAGATAAAAACAATTTCCTATTTTTCCTATCTCTTGTAATCAGATTTCTGCCTAATAAAATAAATCCATACCTTCCTAGTTGCATCATCAATGAATGTGACATAATAATGAGAGCCACCGAGAGAAGATACCTGAGCTGGTCCCCATACATCCGTATGCACAAGCTCCAATTTCTCATCTTTCTTTTGTTTCCCATCCTTGAGAAAACTAACTCTCTTTTGTTTTCCATAAACACAACTTTCACAAAAATCCATATTAACACATTTTAGACCTGGTAAAACATTCTTTGAATGAAGTACTTTCATACCTTTTGCACTCATATGCCCAAGTCTGTTATGCCATAGTGTTGATTCAGAATTCACAACAACTATCTGATTTTCTTCCTGCTGAACTGCAGCAGCTGTTCTTGAACATTGATTTTTATCTACAATAGCTAAAGTAGAAGGAACAGTATGACCTGTACAAAGATATAAGGTGCCTACTTTCGCACCTTTTGCTACTACTAAGGCACCTTTTGTAACCTTCCAATTTTTATCACTAAATGTAACAACACAACCTTCATCATCTAGTTGCCCTGCAGAAATTAAATTTCTTTTTAGCTTTGGAACGTGCCTTACCTCATGTAGTAGCCAATGATTCCCATTCTGCAACTTGATCTTGATTCTTCCCTTTCCAACAATCTGACAAGGTTCATTATCTCCCAAATAAACTAGCCCAAAATCCCCTTGGACATAATCAAGAAAATAATTTCTATGGGGCGTAGCATGAAATGAAGCCCCTGAATCTAACACCCAAGAATCATCAGCATTATCAAGAGAAAGAATCAAAGCATTCATCAGATTTATTACTTACCACATTTTCCTCTTTATTTCCTTCTTGTTTGTCTCCTTCTTTATTTTTTCGAGACCAACAATCTTTCTTTACATGCCCTGGCTTACCACAGTACCAGCAATCCCTATTGTCTCTAGATTGGGATCTTCTGTCCCTTGATTTTCCTCGTGACTTCCCATGACTCCCAAAATTGTTTCGTCTCTCATTTGTTCTGCCCCTGCTTTCTGCATTCAAAACACTGCCTGATGTGGATGTTCCACTTGAGCTTTTCCTATGAATTTCCTCGCTCAAAATAACACCAACAACATCATCAAATTTCAATGTATTTGAACCAGAAACAAAATTGCTAACCGCCATTACCAAGCTATTCCAGCTTTTAGGCAAAGAACACAAAATCAAAAGAGCCCTAACTTCTTCATCAAAGTTAACTTTTACAGAAGTTAATTGACTAGTAACTGTATTGAACTCATTTAAATGATCAGTAATTGATCCACCTTCTACCATTTTCATATTAAATAAACGCTTCATAAGAAATACCTTATTCGAATCGGAAGGCTTTTCATACAACTTTGCTAGGGTTTCCATCAACTCTAGAGTTGTCTTTGTTGTTGTAATATTGAACGCCACCGATTGTGCCAGGCATAAGCGAATACTGCCAAGTGCCTTTCTGTCCAAAATATCCCAGTCCTCATCCGTCATTGTTGTGGGTTTCTTGGTTTTCCCTTCCAATGGCCGCCATAAATCCTTCTGATAGAGATAGTCCTCCATCTGCATCTTCCATAACTGATAGTTCTACCCATTGAACTTATCAACCTTCATCTTACCCTCGTCTGCCATTGCTCCCACTTAACCGTGAGACTCCCACTCAACCGTGAGACTTTCTTGCAAACGATAATTGGAAACAACCCGCTCTGATACCACTTGTTAGGTTTTCAATGGCAGATATCTAAAAGCTAAATGCAAATTTTATCAAATAAACCAGAATTAAAACACACAGAAAAATAACACAGAGAATTTAACGTGGTTCACCCAATGTGGGCTACATCCACCAAACCGCAGCCATCCAATGATATTATTAACCAGTGCAAAACCCTATTACAATATCGTGAATAATCGCCTGTTTCTTATGATACTGTAACTCTATCCTAAACCCTTTATAAATTAGGATACATGAAGAGTGTACAATATAGAATGATCAGTCGCGACATACCAATAGGGGGGGGGTGAATCAGTTGTTACAGATATTAATCTTATTCAACCTTAAACAAATTTTAATCTCAGATCTGATAATTAACAGTGCAAGCATAAATCAACATCACATCAGAGACACATGAACACCAAAAATTTTATATGTGGGAAACCTGTTAGGGAAAAAACTATGGTGGATGTTAGTCCACAAGATTATACCATGTTAGAAGTATAATGAAAGAAAGGAATAGGGAATACACATGCATTTAGGCACATTGCCTAGAGCTCATTGCTCAAAGGGAAGGCTCACTAGCTTACATAAAATAATCAGATTAAATCCATCTGATGAGGTTGAACTGAGAAATTGGCTTCTACAAAAGATTGATTATAGTTCTGGTTAGGCACATAAACACTTCTTCACACTTCGCTTAATATTCTTCACACTCTACTATGCACTCAAATAATCTGATCTTTATTCACACATATATTGTATATACTTTGTATACATTAAAATGAAGAAACAATCACTCTTATGTATCCGCTACATAGATTTACATCAACAAATTTGTCAGCCACAAATAAAGAATAAATTACAACTTTTGGCCTCAATACATGAAGAAATATTAATGCACACCAACCTAAGTCGGTCACAACATAGTGAGGACCTAAATCAACATCCTCGAACATGCCGAACAATACAATATTAATCCATAAGGATCCACAACACGCTACCACCATCATGTCGGACAAGAACATGAAAACCTTAAACACACAAGGAAAAATATTCAATCACGGACATGCCGATCAATGTGGGCATACCACACTGATAGATAAAAATATAGAAACATCACTTAACACCTCAGGAACATACGCAACAACTCACTTCACCTGAATTGCAATATCATCTTCTAGTAACACATGCTACAATAATTGAATAACTGTACAAACACAAAACTTTATAACTTCCTCAAATCTTGATGTGCACCTCTGAAAATTTTAGACAATGTACTAGATAGGCTCAACAACAAACCCTTTAATGCACACCTTTTGACTATCAACGTACATACATTTTCATCACTTTGACCTTCTCAACTTCACTGGCTACCTGCAATATATTTATTACAATTTTCTCAATCTCCTTGACATATACAACCTTAAAAATCACCAATGATAATAGTGTTGATATCAATGACAACCACATATCAACAACACAACCATAAAATCCAACAATCTCCCCCTTTGGCATTGATGGAAATACATGATGTGAAAAATAATACCATGAACACAAGTTGTTCACATAGTACACTTCTCCCCCTTTGTTCATTCTTCTCTCATAGCTCTTCTCTCCCTTTTTTGACTCTTCTTCCCCTTTCTTCAAGAGTTTTTCACATTGCTCTTCTCCCCCTTTGACATCAATGGAAAAGATACACATTCTCTGATCCACATATCATCTAAATCATTTGACTACCCACCTTGTATAACAACCACCACAACATAAATCCAAAACAAGTTCTGACTGTAAGTCCATGGATTGATGCAAAGACTTGCATCTTAGTTTAGATTAGGAGGGGAAATTACCCCTAACTTGCCTCTCAGATACTCAAAATTATCCTTAGGAAACGATTTAGTAAATATATCTACAATTTGTTCCTTTGTAAACACATATTCCAATCTGACCTTTTTATCACTCACCTTGTCTCTCAAAAAGTGATACTTGATAGATATATGTTTTGTCTTTGAGTGTAGCACCAGATTCTTATAAATGTTTATGGCACTTGAATTGTCAGAAAATATAGAAATTGGCTCATCATACTCAATTTTGATGTCTCTCAACATCTGTTCATCCACAACACTTGAGTATAATTGTTTGCAACGACAATATATTATGCCTCAGTAGTAGATAAGGAAATGAAATTCTACTTTTTACTTAGCCAAGACACCAACTTATTTCCCAAGAAGAACACACCACCACTTGTGCTTTTCTTGTCATTTACATCTCC
This sequence comes from Sequoiadendron giganteum, assembly GCA_007115665.2. NCBI lineage: Eukaryota > Viridiplantae > Streptophyta > Pinopsida > Cupressales > Cupressaceae > Sequoiadendron > Sequoiadendron giganteum. The sequence goes on from CM021102.1 coordinate 60,811,281, forward strand.
TGCCCAATTTGCATCTTTAAAGGCAATCAGAGTAAGATCATCATCCTTTGGATACCATAACCCAAAGTTAACTTTTCCTTTCAAGTATCTAAAAATTCTATTTATTATAGTCACATGTGATTACTTTGGATCAACTTGATATCTATCAACCATGCACACAACATTCATAATGCCTAGTCTTGTCTAAGTCAAATATAGCAATCCACCAATCATTGACCTATATCTTGTTTGATTAGCCTTATGAGAATCATCATTCTGAGTTTTCATCCAGTTATCATGGGTGTACCAATTGGCTTTGAATCTTCCATGCCAAACTTTTTTAGTAACTCTCTCACATATTTGGATTGAGAAATAAAGATTCCATCATCTAACTGAGTAATTTTCAATCCTAAAAAGAATATCAGTTCTTCTATCATTGAAATTTCAAATTCACTTTTCATTTCATCAAAAAATTTCATGCATAAATCATTATCTCCTTCAAAAATAATATGATCAACAAAGACTTTAATAATCAATTATTTATCCTTATCAACCTTGAAATACAAATTGTTGTTAGCATTACCTTTATTGAATTCAAGCTTCAACAAGTATTTATCTAGTCTTGTATATGAAGCTTTAGGGGCTTGTTTGAGTCCATATAGTGCTTTCTTCAATTGACACACCATGTCCTTTTCATCAGTCAATTGAAATCCATTTGGTTTCTCAACATAAAATTCTTCTTCTAACTCACCATTCAAAAATGCTGACTTCACATCCATTTGATATACTTTGTAGTTCTTGAAAGTAACATAAGCAATAAATAACCTTACAACTTCAATTCTAGCAACAGGGGAAAAAGTTTCTTCAAAATCAGTACCTTCCATCTGTGAATATCCTTTACATACCAGTCTTTCTTTACTCCTGATCACTTCACCTTGTTCACTTAGCTTATTCCGAAAGACCCGTTTGGTTCCAATCACATTTTTGTCTCGAGGTCTAGGAAAAAGAATCCATGTATCATTTTTCTCTATTTGCATCAGTTCTTCCTTCATTGCTTCCATCCAATATTCATCTTTACATGCTTCATTGACATTGCTAGGCTCAGTCTTGGATATCAGACAATATTCTTCTACAATTATTATTCTATTGTGTACACCTTTGTTCTTATCTCCTATGATCTAGCTTTAAAAATGACTTCTCTTTACATACCTTGGAGTTTTGGGTTCTATTCTTTCTTCTGCATTTCCATTGTCTTCTTCTTCATTATTTTCTTGATTCACTGGAACACTTTGAGTTTGATTCTATGTCTATACATTCTTTCCATTATCAATACTATCTTTTTGGTCATCTGAGTCATATCCACAATACCTAGATGATCTTTCAATATCCTCATCAACTCTGACATTTGCATTCTCAACCATTTTCTTCAATATTTTATTGTAACACCGATAGGCTTTGCTCTTAGTAGAGTAACCAAGAAAGATTCCTTCATCATTTCTAGCTTCAAACTTTCCTATATCTTCATCTCTTTTAATGTAACATCTTCTTCCAAAGCTTTTGAAATACTTAACAATAGGTTTATAACCAAACCATAGCTCAAAAGGAGTCTTACTAGAATTACTATTAACATTCACCTGATTGATAGTATACAAAATAGTGCTTATAGATTCTCTCTAGTAGAAATGAGGAACATTACCTTCCAACATCATAGTTCTAGTAGCATCTAAAATTATTCTATTCTTTCTCTCAACCACTTCGTTCTATTGTCAGGTCCAAGGAGCAGATAGCTGTCTTTTTATTCCATGCTCTTCACAGAATGAATCGATCTCCTGGGAAGCGAATTCACCACCTCTATCTGATCTTAAACATTTTATCTTCAAACCTATCTCAGTTTCTGCCAAATATTTGAAACTTTTGAATTTCCCCAGTGCCTCATGTTTTTCTCTTAAGAAGGCAACCCAAACCATTCTAGAATAATCATCAATAAGAAACATAGAGTACCTTTCTCCTTGTAGACTTCTGATTCTGGATGGACCACATAGATTAGTGTGTACCAAATCCAATACTCCATTGGTATGATGTTATTTACTTCAAAATGAAATTCTTTTGTACTTTCCCATCTAACATTCCTTGCATATAGTGTTAGTAGGCTTCACTAACTTAGGTAGATCTCTGACTGCTTGTGTGGAGCTTATTTTGACAATTTTATCAAAATTCACATGACAGCATTCTATTGCATAACCAACTTACATCAACTTGAGCAATGAAACAACTTTCACTAGCGGCATTCAAGTAAAAAATATTACCTCTTATCTTTGTACTTGAAGCAATCACATTTCCTGAGCTTCCCAATATCCTGCACTTACCATCTTTGAATTAAAGATTGCAACCTTTTTCAACCATCTGTCCAACACTCAAAAGATTATGCTTCAATCCTTCAACATAAAGAACATCACCAATATTGAATTTTCCACCAAGAGAAATAGTTCCTCTACCACAAATCACACCAACATTTTTATCTCCGAATCTTACAACACCACCGTCATAATTTTCCAAGCTTAGTAACTTTCTTTTATCACCAGTCATATGCTATGAGAATCCATTGTCAATCACCCACTCATCCTTCTCATCAATTCTGGTTGCAAGAGATTTCTCAATATTCTGATTACCAACTAATTTAGTGGACACCAGACCATTTTCCTTGATAGCAATGAATACCCATTAATCTTCATTTCTAGTTTCTTTATCAGATTCATCATCAGTAACTCCTTCAGCATAATAACATTTCTTTTGAAATCTAGTGTTATCGGGTTTATACTTAGAGACTCTTTCAAGACATCTTGATGCAAAATGACCTATCTTACTACAAGAGAAACATTTAATAGGTAGCTTTCCTTTGTACTTACCTTGTCCTTTGGCTTCTCTTTTCACAATCAGTGCTTCTAGTTCTTCTAGCTCCTTTTCTTCATCTTCAATCACTTTCATCTCTTCTTCATACTTGAATGTTTTCCTAGAACTCTCTCCCGGATCATATCTTTGTTGGATTTTTTTGGATACAATAGCTTTGAATGTATACTATGTCTTAGGATAAGATTCACCAAATTCAGTCAACTCAAAGGCAAAAAGTTTTCCAATCAACATGCCTCCTATCATATTTGTTACTTTCCTGAGCTTTTCAATAGAATGAGCTTTTGTTTTGTAAGAAGTAGGCACAAATCTAAGTATTTTAGCCACAATCTCAATGCTCTGGGTCTCACCTTTGATGAACCCTTGGTGTCACTTCCTCCACCTTCAACCTGTAGGTCCTCTGCTACTCAGGCACCCTTGGTTCATTTGCGAACCCTACTATCATCTACAATGCTTTCAACCAACCAAATCTTGGTGCTCTTCCTCTTGTTCACTCACTAGCCCTTATTCTCCCTAAAGACTAGTTAACCTCCAATGCTTCCTAATCCTGTTGTAGGGGTGTGATATGGAGCCTGGCCACATCCCAAAAAAATCCATACTTCTTGGTACGGAGGGAATGCAGCCTAAAACCCCATATTTTTACACTGTTTGCTAGTCACCATAGCAACTAAGAAAAACATAGAATTTACAAAATGTATGAAAGTTATGAAACAATAAACTGATATACTAAAACAAAACTTCCAAAGGATTCACTAAATACTATACAAGAACATGAAATGCCTCTTTCAATTCATTTGGCAGTCAATACAGAAATCAAGAACAGAAACCAGAATTAGCACAACAATACCATTGTTTTTTTCTTGTTCTCATAAAATTTTAAATGCTCCAAAATGCTTCTAACTTCTCCAACCTCACAAACAGGTCGAGTGCCTCCTTTTAAAACTTCACCAAGTAGTTACACTTCCCTTGGTCGGACATAACCACCATCATAAGCAAAAATTGCTCCAAGCAACATTTTTGGACTTTATTTCAACTATTTCCACTTCTAGTTATTCCTAGTAGAGAAACTCACCCCTTAGAAACATGAACCACTAAACAACCTTTATTATAACCTTCTATAACTCTACTATCTCAAAACTAAATGGTCAACATGACCAAGAAGCATAAAAAGACAAAAATTCACCTAAACCTTCAAATTTTGCTAAGTGTGGCATCATGCTTCCTAGGTGCTCCTGCACCATTCTCCCCCTCTCAGCTCAAACACTAAGGAATGGAAGGAGAGAGTAGTGAGAGGTCAATACCATACTTCGGGAACTGATCTTCATGTATCCAAGTGGCTTTTGAATCTGGTTTGTTCTTCCACTTGACAAGGTGTTCCATATATACTTTGTTCCTTATAGCTTTCTGCACTCTTGGCTGTAAGAGTTTCTTTGCCTGAGGTTTGTCTTGTGGAGGAAAGTTCACATTACTGATGTCCTTGAACACTTCCTTGCTATTCTGCTCCTCATCATTTACTGATCCCTTGTATTTGATTAAATTAGCAACATTGAAAACTGGAGAGATGCCCAAATCTGATGGTAACTCCACCTTATATGCATTTTTTCCATATTTGGCCAACACCTTGCATGGACCCACTCTTTTCATCTATAACTTGGTTGCCATGCCCTTCTGCAATCTTGATTTATTGAGGTGGACCATAACATAGTCCCCAACTACAAATTGCACATCTCTCTTTGACAAATCAACTTTTTCCTTCAACTTGTGGGTTGCTGCTGTAACTGTGTTCTTGACTTGCTCATGGATCTCCTTCATGGTCTGACTGAAGTCCTCTACATGTCCACTCCTGTTCTCCATAGTTCTAAGGTCTCTAAGTTCATAAATGCCTCTTGGGTGCATCCCATACACAACCTCAAAAGAACTTTTCCCTGTAGTCCTATTTACACTGTCATTATAGGCAAACTTAGCTTGTGAGATGACCATGTCCCAAGTCTGTCCATACTCCTTTGTTAGACACCTTAGTAGGTTACCTATCATGTTGTTAACCATCTATGTTTGGCCATCGTTCTGAGGATGATAGGCAGATCCAAAAGACAGATTGGTTCCCAACCTATGCCACAAAGTCTTCCGAAAATGACTCATAAATTTAACATCCCTATCTGAAACTATGCTTAAAGGTAAGCCATGAATCCTTACAACCTCCTTGAAAAAGAGATGAGCTATGTAACTAGCATCATGAGTAGTTTTACAAGGTATAACATGACTCATCTTACTAAATCTGTCCACCACTACATACACACTGTCAAAACCAGTTTTGGTCTTAGGAAGGCCTACCACAAAATCCATATTCACACACTCCCAAGGTCTATTTGGAATTGGCAGGGGTTGATAAAGACCAGCATTACTAGCTCCTCCCTTAGCTCTCATGCATACAACACACTGTTCCACATATTTTCTAACATCTCTTGCCAACTTAGGCCAGTAATAGAACCTTTGTACTAGTTCTACAGTCTTATTAATGCGAAAATGCCCACTAAGACTGCCATTATGCTTTTCTTGAATCAAATTTTCCCTCATTGACCCTCTTGGAACACACAACTGATTACCCTTAAATAACAGTCCATTTTGCAATGTATACTCAGCATATTGACTATGGAAATGATTTTCAAAATCAGAACATACCTTGTAAGCTTTTGAGAAGTCTTCATCTTCACCATAGAGGTCTTTGAAACTCTCTAATCCAATGCTCTTCAGTTGTATTTCTTGGACTGTCAACAACCTTCTGCTCAATGCATCTTCTACTTTATTCATTGTTCTCATTTTGTGCTTGATAGTGAATATGAAAGCTTGGATGTATTCCATCCATTTCAAATGTCTATTACTTAGCTTCTCTTGGGTGTTAATGTAACTGAGTGCCTCGTTATCAGTGAAGACCACAAACTCTTTGGGCAATAAATAATGCCTCCACTTCCTAAGGGACTACACTAAAGCATATAATTCTAGATCATAGGTGGAGTATTTTTGTGTGGCTTCATTGAGATTTTCACTAAAGAAGGCTATTGGCCTACCTTCTTGACTAAGTACTCCAACTACTGCAACTCCACTTGCATCACACTCAACTGTGAACAACTTGTCAAAACTAGGTAATAACAGAATTGGTTGAGTTTCCACTTCTTGTTTCAGTTTTTCAAACCCTTTACCAGCCTCTTGAGTCCACTTAAATTTTGTTTTCAGACCACCTTTGATAGTATCTACGACTGGTGCACATATACCACTGAAATTCCTTATGAATTTTCTATAAAATTGGGCTAAACCATGAAAAATCCTTACCTTTGTTGTTGTGGTTGGTGTAGGATAGTTTATGATTGCCTCCACCTTACTTGGATCCATCTTCAATGATCCCTTAGACACTACAAAACCCAAATATACAAGTGCTTGTTTGAAAAAATCACATTTTTCCAAGTTGATAGCCAACTTCTCCTCTTGTAGTCTTCTAAGTACCAAGTCCACATGTTTGAGATGCTCCTCTGCTGTCTTGCTAAAGATTAGGATGTCATCTAGGTATACAACCACAAACACTCCTGTGAAATCCTTGAGTACTTCATTCATGAGTCTCATGAATGTGCTAGGTGCATTGGAAAGGCCAAATGGAATCACTCTCCATTCATATAAACCATATGTTGTCTTGAATTTTATCTTCCATTCATCACCATCCTTAATTTTGATCTGATGGTATCCACTTTTTAGATCCAATTTTGTGTAATATTGAGCCCCTCCAAGAGAATCCATTAAATCCTCAATTCTAGGAATTGGGAACCTGTACCTAATTGTGATCCTGTTGATTTCTCTAGAGTCAGTACATAACCTCCATTTGCCTCCCTTCTTGGTTTCCAAAACTACTGGTACTGCACATGGGCTGATACTCTTTTGTATCAATCCTTGTTCCATTAATTCTTGCACTTGTCTAGCAACTTCCAAGTTCTGATCCGGTGTCAACTAATATGCTACTTTGTTAGGTAATGATACTCTAGGTATGAAATCTATTTGATGGCTAATAGCTCTCTTTGGAGGTAAGGTTGTAGGTGTACCATCACTTACAATATCCTTGTACTTGTCAAGCAAATTCTGGACTGCTCTTGGTATGACTGGTTTTTCCATCTTCTCTTCCTCTTTTGACTGCAATAACACAACATATCCTTCTCCACCTTCATGCAGGGTGTTGAGGAACTCTTTCCCACTACTAAGGAGCACACTTGGTGTCTTGGAATGTCCTTCATCTACCTCGGATAGTGACTGCAATTTGAAAGTCTTCCCATCCTTCTTAAATGAGATACCTAGCCACTTTGAGGCTTTCATCTTCAGACACATTGGACCTCATACAAAGTTTTTGGAACTCCTCTGTATAGGTATTCACATCTAGTTCTTTCTACCTTAGGCTTTGTCTCTTCTTGTCTAGTTGAATTTCATAGTCATCAGCCATGTAGGCTTCTCTCACCTTTGCAACCATACCTTTCCAAGTAGAGATGGGTGTCTTTCCTTCCTTCTCCCTCTCTGTTTGGATGAATTTCCACCATGTTAAAGCTGATCCTCTTAGTGTGGATTTAGCCACCTTTACCTTTTGTGCTTCTATGACTCCATCACATTCAAAATGATTCTCCATACCTTCTATCCAATCCATAACTAGTTCAGCTTCCATCTTTCCACTAAACATTGGGATTCCTTCAAGTGCCTTCCCACTCAAAGATTTCAATGCCTTCAAGAAAGGCTCTTCTTGTAGAACAGGGTCAGGTTCAGGGATCTTGTCCTCCACTGCAACCTCTTCTTGCTTAGGTACCCTTTTGCTGTCCTCTTCATCCTTGTTCAGGACATTGCTTAATGTTTCCTCCAATTGTGCCAATCTTTCCCTAAGTCTCCTATTGTCTTCTTCTTGGTCTTCAACCTTCTTTTCCAACTCAGCATTTGTCACCATGATTGTGGAACCACTTGATTCCAAGTCTGACATACAAGTTCACTCCCAAACCTTTCACTTGCTCTGATACCAATCTAATAGGGATAGGGTTGGGTTGAGATAATCACAATCTCAATGCTCCGGGTCTCACCTTTGATAACCCCTTGGTGTCACTTCCTCCACCTTCAACCTATAGGTCCTCTACTACTCAGGCACCCTTGGTTCATTTTCCAACCCTGCTATCATCTACAATGGTTTCAACCAACCAAATCTTGGTGCTCTTCCTCTTGTTCACTCACTAGCCCTTATTCTCCCTAAAGACTAGTTAACCTCCAATGCTTCCTAATCCTATTGCAGGGGTGTGATATATCTTCTATGGCTTCAAAACCATCCTACTATGATTCTTGATCAACCACAAGTCTGCTTTTTTCCATCGTTGCCACCAAAACCTAGCTTAGGGTTTAAGAAGACCAGTAGCCCTTGAGTCCCAATTAAGTATCTTAACCCAAGAAATCAGGTTATTATTCCTTCCTACTTGGTGAACAGCATAAACTTACAAAAAGAACCCTGGCTCAATTTCCAAACTCTACAAGATTTTTAGGGTTTAGGACCCCCTCTGTCCGTACACAGGCATATCTCGAGTTTCCCAAGAACTAGGGTTTTCTAGACCATTTTCTTGGTCTGTTTTCCTTTTCCAATCTCCACTCGAACAGTCAAGAGCTTTTCCTTCTTGCTAGCCTTTGTGAAGACTCCTACAACCACTGCACACTTTGCATTAGCAAAGATTTAACACCCCTGCCATGTTAGGACTCATTTTATGACTGTCTTTTCCAAGCCGAGCACTAACAGTCTCACCTAGGGAAAGACTTTGAGCATGCTTCCAAACTCCTAATGACTTCTACCACTAACCTATATACAGATATGAAGCCTGGCCACATCCGCAACAAATCCATACTTCCTGGTACGGAGGGAATGCAGCCTAAAACCCCATGTTTTTACACTGTTTGCCAGTCACCAGAACAACTAAGAAAAACACAGAATTTACAAAATGTATGAAAGCAATGAAACATTAAACTGATATACTAAAAGAAAACTTCCAGAGGCTTCACTACATACTAGAAAAGAACACAAAATGCCTCTTTCAATTCATTTGGTAGTCAATACATAAATCAAGAACAGAAACCAGAATTAGCACAACAATATCACTGTTTTTTTCTTGTTCTCATAAAATTTTAAATGCTCCAAAATGCTTCTAACTTCTCCAACCTCACAAACAAGTCGAGTGCCTCCTTTTAAAACTTCACCAGGTAGTTACACTTCCCTTGGTCAAACATAACCACCATCATAAGTAAAAATTTCTCCAAGCAACATTTTTGGACTTTATTTCAACTATTTCCACTTCTAGTTATTCCTAGCAGAGAAACTCACCCCTTAGAAACGTGAACCACTAACAACCTTTATTATAACCTTATATAACTCTACTATCTCAAAACTAAATGGTCAACATGACCAAGAAGCATAAAAAGACAAAAATTCACCTAAACCTTCAAATTTTGCTAGGTGTGGCATCATGCTTCCTAGGTGCTCCTGCACCAGTTCCACTGACACACCTAATGTCCATCGCTAATTCATTTACCTTTTGCGAGAAATAAAATATGTTTTCATCTTCACTCATCTTCATGTTCTTCAACTTGCCTTTCAGACTTTGTAGCTTACCAACTTTCACTAGTGCATCTCCTTCATACATTGTTTCCAACTTTATCCAGATCTCATGTGCAGTCTTCAAACCTATTACATTTGTCATCTCTGAATCTTTCAAAGCACTTAGCAATACTTCTAAGGCTCTGGTATTTGTTTCTACTTCTTTGATCTCATCAACAGTAGAGGGACCATTCTAAGGAATTGTATATGCATTCTTTGTAATCTTCCAAAAGGGCTCATAAATGCACTTCAAATGACACTCCATTCTAAATTTCCACAAAGAGTATTTTGTACCATCGAATCTAGGACTATCCTTCTAGTAAGATACCATCTCAGATCACCTAAAGCTATTAGACTTCTTCAGAGGAACTACCTCAGATACTAATTGTTGCCAAAGAAAGGATAGACAATTGAGAGGAGCGGGGGGGTGAATCAGTTGTTACAGAAATTAAGCTTATTCAACCTTAAACAACTTTTAATCTCAGATCTTATAATTAACAGTGCAAGCATAAATGAACATCACATCAGAGACACATGAACACCAATATTTTTATATTTGGAAACCTTCTTAGGGAAAAAACCATGGTGGATGTTAGTCCACAAGATTATACCCTGTTAGAAGTATAATGAAAGAAATGAATAGGGAATGCACATGCATTTAGGCACACTGCCTAGAGCTCACTACTGAAAGGGAAGACTCACTTACTTACATAAAACAATCAGATTAAATCCATCTAATGAGGTTGAACTAAGAAATTAAATTCTACAAAAGCTTGATTACAGTTCCAATTAGGCACAAAAACAGTTCTTCACACTTCGCTCAATCTTCTTCACACTTTGCTCTGCACTCGAATGATCTTCTCTTTATTCACACATATCTTGCATATACTTCACATACATTAAAATGAAGAAACAATCACTCTTATATATCAGCTACATGGATTTACATCAATAACTTTGTCGGCCAGAAATAAAGAATAAATTACAACTGTCAGCCTCAATACATGAACAAATCTTAATGCGCACCAACCTAAGTCGGTCACAACATAGTGAGGACCTAAATCAACACCCTCAAACAAACCAAAAAATACAAGATTAATCCATAAGGATCCACAACACGCTACCACCATCATGTTGGCCAAGAACATGAAAACCTTAAACACATAAGGAAAAATATTCAATCATGAACACACCGATCAACACGGACATACCACATTGATAGAGCACAATCTAGAAAAATCACTGAGCACCTCAAGAATGTACGCAACAACTGACTTCACCATAATTGAAATCTCATATTCTAGAAACACCTACTACTATAACTGAATAACTGTAGGGACAAAAAACTTCATAACTTCCTCAAATCTTGATGCACACTTTGAAACTTTCAAACAACATACTAGATAGGCTCAACAATAGACCCTTTAATGCATGCCTGCTAACCATCAACATATAAAAAATTTCATCACTATGGCCTTCTCAGCTTCACTAGCTACCTGCAATATATTTATTACAATTTCTCAATCTCCTCGACATATACAACCTTCAAAACCACCAATGCTAATAGTGTTGACATCACTGACAACCACATATCAACAACACAACCACAACATCCAACAAATTGCTACTACCAGGGATTGTATGGGTTCGTACAGTATCTCCAAGCTAAAAATTCAATTATATTTGATAGAAATATGAGTTATCTTTCAAATAAAACTAGTTTGAGGATTTTTTGTTGAGTTTGAAATAATTTAGAGCATTTTTCTTGAAAACTATCCTATAACCCTGAATTTGAGGGTTTATGAGTGAAAATATAGAATAAAGTACCATTCCACCATTGGGAAACTTTTTAAATCAGTGTATTGGGGTTATTTTACATTGTATTTCATGTTAGTGAAGTGTGCAGGAGCAGGGAAGGTGAGTTGATTAAGTTAGAATAATTCCCTAGGTTGAAGAGCCACTTGTTTTGGGAAAAAATGGTGCCTAGAAGGTAGGGTTTGATAAAAGACCATTGGGAAAGAGTGGGAAATGGTTTGGTGAGCATAGAAATACCTAATATGATGTGTCCAAGGTATTGGTGAAGTGATTTGAGGCTTGGAGTGTGGTGAACCAATAAACCCTCTTGTAAACAAGCTTAAATTGGCTTAGATAGGATTTGTTGGAGTTTAATGCATTTGTGGGTGTTCCAATTGACAAAACCCATTGATTCAGGCCATTTGCGACCTGGTTGAGTTAAGGGAGTAGATATTTTGGATTGGGAAAGAGATTTCATGTTGGTTGCTTTGTAAAATAGGGCTAATTGAGCCTCAATCTAGCGTAGCAACAATTTTTAGGGGAATATGTTTTGAAACAACCCTGCATACAAATTGGATCTATCAAAGTAGAGGATAAAGGTTAATTAGAATGATAATTGGTTCATGGGTTGGTGGCCGTCTCTAAAATATATGCCCAAATTTTAGGGTTTGATACGCTCTAAGGAGAATATGAAGAAATTGTGAAACAAGGCCAAGTTGGGGCTTTGAAGGTGGAATAATAGTTTGAAATAGTTTGAATTGTAATTATAAGACAAAATCCTCCTTGCTCTACATCAAAATTTTTGGCTCTTTCCTTTGATGACAAAGGAGGAGAAAAATGAAAAAAAATATGTAACAAAAAAAAACAAGAAGAATTGAATTGCTAAACAAAGGTGGAGTTTTGGAAGTTTTTGAGTTTTGAAGTCCTAAATTTTTGATGTTAGAATTTCTTTGTATATGCAATGTCACCATGTACATACGTTTACATCATATTTTTTGGCTGCCCTTTTCCATTGATGTCAAAGTAGGATAGATTTGGAGAATTTATCGAGGAGAGATTTGGAATGAAAAGAATGAAGAATTGTATGAAGGTTTTTGGCACATGTTGTCATCAATGACAAAGGGGGAGATTGTTGGAAGAATGAAGAAGAAAAAAGTTTGTGTTGTCATTGATGTCACCATGTTGGTTAAGGTGTCAATTTGATTTGGTAGTCTGAACCAGTATGAAGAACAATTTTACATCCTCTGGTATTTTTGATCTGGTATTTTGGTTCGCATTTCCCCTCCGGTGATCATTATTGTTTATGGTTTTGGGAAATGGTTTATGAATGTTGGAAGCTTGTGAATATACATTCCTATGTGCTCATATGATCATAAGGTGAGTTGGCATTTTTCTGGTGTTGCATTCTGTTATTAGGTCTATCCACGATCGACCTAATAAATAGTTGGTGGTATAATTGATTAATTTGTGTTGTGGATATATGAGTGACCTATATTTGGTCCAAGCCGACATGATATAGCATGCTACTTAGTTGAATCTTTTTTTTGGAGAATTTTTGTACTGACTTGGATCTGATATTTAATCTTTTTGGTGAATA